>JAMKCH010040645.1:0-13658 GCA_023653785.1 Ophioderma brevispina | reverse complement strand
GGATGCCGCCGCGATGTGAAAGCTCATAGGATGCCATGATGATGATAGCAATGCATGGTCATGTTGGGGGCAATATCTCACTTTTATACACTTCTTACAATTCATATCAAACAAGTATTTATTGTGTATGGTGATACTATATGTATATCTATTGTTAAAAATTGTACCCAGTGTGTTAGTACATAACCAATGCCATACCTATGGTATGTCATTGCGATGTATTAACGGTAGCTGGCCCGCGCCGGAGAGGGGAGGGACTCTGTCCAATTGCCCGTAATTATAAGGCGTTAAAACTTAGAACTTAGAATATAAGAGCGTTTGGATACATTCAAATTGCCCCTCGTACTCCTGTAATATAGGTTAGCCCATTGTACTGTAGTCTGAATTAGTCCAGAGTTAGGTACACAGTCCTTAGGCCGCCACACTTTGGTGAGTTCCAGTTGAGTATATTACCATATTAGATTGGTGATATAGTATTTTGGTATTTCGAATCACAAGAACTTATATTTTTGATGTTATGAGGGGAAGTATTAATAAAAATAAATAGTAGAAGCGGGAGGGTAAGTTGTAAGGGGGGTAAGGCAGGGTATTGTTGTAAAAAAGACAAAAAATCTCCCTGCCGTCATCAATGCGGTGATTGTAAACCAATGTAGCGGGAGATGTAGATGACAATAAACTAACTAGAACGTAAAGACGAAGGGGATCAGATGTCCTTAGTGGTTCTCAATTAGCGCAGAGTTCTGCCTCTGCAACTACCCACACATCATGATCCATAGGAGGGGAAAGGGAAGGGGGTTTTTTTAAAAACAATAACAATTGCAATATGGTGCGGCAGATAGATCGGTTCAAGCCACCAAGTGGGTCGATGTGCTTCTTCTTATCTCTTTCTTCATGTTAAAACTCGGTTGTTCTGGAATGCTATTGTGGTCGGTAGACCAAGATGTCCGCCTTGCTGCTTCATTGCTTCTAAGTGAAATTACTGTTGCGTAGCAATCCATTGTATAGAAATCAATGGGCGAGATTAAAGATAAGAATATTGGAGAGAGTGCAAAAAAAAAAAAAAAAAAAAACCATAAACGTTCTAACGCCACCTCTGCTACGCTATTGAAGCTGTACAGGAGTCACCGGATGGTGATTTTGAATAGCCAGGCTTAAGAATAGGCATTCGCGTAAGACATTTATGGTTCTCGGCAACCTCTCCAATACTTCCAATCAGGGCCCGTACGCCAGGATATATTTTGAGGATGGGTGCGGGGGTCTTCGAAAAAGTGAACATGTTTTTTGTGTGTAAACGTGGACATCATAAACCCCTAAAAGGGTTTTTTGGACTTTTAAACATTTCTCTCACCAAAAGGTGGACTGCTTGTCAAAGTTGCTCTAAATTGTGTGCCCTTTGTATAAAAAAATTCCGTAACCCCGGAAGAGCGGATCATTTCTCAGTGGATTTTGTCTCCTACAAGATGAAACTTCGCCGTTGAAGCTTGTAATATTTCGTTCACTGATAAGATAAATCCTTCGTCTTGAATAACGTATGGACTTATCAGCACATGTTTGTTAGTTAGAATGAGGGCCGGGGGACTCAGGCTACCAAGAATATCAAAAATATATTAATGAGCACTATATACCGTGCCGTGTGTAAGACATCTCACGATCGGGGCTTCTTCAACAGGGTGGCATGCAGTAAACAGTCAAAATTTCGAAAGATTGAATCTATGCATAATGGGAACAAACGCCACAAGTTTATTACAAGCGATTGCAAGTCAAACTATGGTACGAGTATAAGATGTGTTAAAACCTTCAGGATGTGGCCATAAAAAATGTCAGCTTTTGATAAAAATGTTTGAAGAGGATTCGAAGGAAATAAGTTCGAAAGATTACTCGCCAAATATGTAGCGATACAAAGGCCAAAGAGAGGAAAACAACTGGTACGGAACGATGCAGTAAATCCTCTGGAAGCTTCACTCATAATTCCGAATTTTGTGAGGGGGAAGGAAAGTAGCCATCAATGATAGAAGGGGTTATTTGTACACCTATCCTTACGATTTGCGAATTGGGGACAATTGTTGCAGGTTCTACACATTGTAAATACAAATGTTCCAAGGATCAACAACATGGATTTCTCCAAATATTCTGACGTCACGCAAAGTCATTTAATGAGCAGCTTCGGCGGCGAAATTTCCTACACAGTTTGGACGTGTCCTTCAGATGAAGGTACATGAACACATTTAGTCAGGGGTGTCACCTCGTAGAAAAGTGTGGGCGGAATCCAGGAGGGCGAAAATTCATAATACAGGTGTCTAAAAATGAAAAATGCTTGGATAGCTGAAAAAAGGTATCCAAAGTGTTCTCTTGTTTACAGGAATAAAAAAAAGGTATAGTTTGTACTACTACAAGGTTATGGTTACTGAGGTATAAGACAAAATTTGTCAAAGGTCAAAGGTCTACCCAAAGGTTAAAATCTTTTCTTTAAGATTGACACCGATTTTTGAAAATGGTCTCAAATTGTTAACGTTCCCCGGGATTGCAACAAAAGTAGTTGACACTCTTATTGTATACACAAGATTGTTTCCGTTCCCTTTTTTTTTTGTGGAGAGCTTAGTAGTTGACACAGTTAGAAAGATTCCACTTTGTCCTATATACAGAACACCACCTTTCAATGAGAAACATAACTTATCACATTTTGGTCTTCTGAATTTGATGACTTTCTGTTGTATGTTAATACACTCAGTGGAAAGATATACTACTTTTGGTGATTTTAACTTTCATGTAAACAAAAAGGGAAGAGTATCTGATTAGTCCACTTACTTTCATTGGGATGGAGTCGGGACTATAGCACGTTGTAGGTCCAACTCACAGATGTGCAACACACTTGAATTTGGATATCTCGTCCCGAGGAGAATCTCATCAAATATGCGTCTGTTGGGCCCAGAGATTGCCGATCATAAAATAATCCTGGTAAGCTGAATGTCAGCAGACCTGTGTGTCAGAAGGAAGGATCTCCATCAGAAACTTCAAGACAATCGCATTGACAAATTTGATTCAGACTTTTCAGGAACTTTAGCGTCTCACAAGGCAATAGGAAATGAAATGAGTAAACGTTTCAGTGATAACTTGAATATTCAATTAGGACAACTCTGGACAAACATGCTCCTGCAACATTAAGAATTCGTAGAAAAGATGCCATCAACCATGGTATAATACTAATATAAATGAGGCCAGGAGAGTCCGTCGCCCGGCTAGAGAAAAATGGCGGAAAACTGGACTTGAGGTGACACCATCAACTCTACCGTGAGCAACAGGTATGGTTCATACCTGATTGAGGGACTCAAAAAAGGGCTTATGAAAGCCAGGTGGAAAGAAGGCTGACTCCAAGATTTTATTTAGAACTGTCAATGGTCTTTTAAATAGTGGTAAAAAGATATGACTTATATGATTTGCAAACCCTGTGTGATGATTTTGCTTTGTATTTATATGAGAAAGTAGATTCCGATCCAATCAGGGCTTCTAAAAGAAAGCAGAAGCGACAGTGTGAATGATGATAGTTCAAGTAATTGAGGTAATGCTACTTGTTTGCTATCAGAGTTTGACGGGAGTTAGTGAAGAAGATGTTGAAAAAAAATATCAGGGGGTTTTGCAGCTAAAAGCTGCTTGTTGGATCCAATACCACATGGTTTGTTTTAAAGCATATACACATGTGGTTCCTGCTCTTACCAAATTCCTTAATATGTCTTTATTCAGAGGATTGTTTCCTGATGCTTTAAAGCATGCCAAATCAGCCCCTGTTTTAAAGAAATCCTCACTTGATTTCCAACATCTTAAACACTATCGTCAGCTGTCAAACATTAAGTTCTTGTCCAAAGTGTATTGAAAGGCATGTCGTAAATAAACCCTAACACATCACATGCATGAGAATAAGTCTGGTTGAACCCTTAAGTCTGCATCGTGCTGCACATAGCACCGAGACGGCTTTGGAAAAGGTAAGAATGACCATCATGAATGCACTTCCATCACCAGCAAGGGTGTTCTTGGTTTGCTTCTAGACCTGAGCGCCGATTTGATACGGTGGACACACGTATTCTCTTTGATCGTTTTTGAACGGAAATTGGTGTTAGTGGCACTGCTCTAAGAGGGATCAAGCATACTTTCTGAACAATCGCACTACCAGTGTTCCAGAAATGGATTTCAATCTGGCCAAATCAACTCTCAATTATGGACTGCCTCAGGGTTCTATCATAGGCCCCCTATCATTTTCTATTTACACCGTCCCCATCGGGCCGCATTATTTTGAAGGCATGGTCTGAGTACCCATTTTTACGCTGCACGAGATGTCCAGCTTTACACCAGTTTTGATCCATCCATCTTCAAAACTACTCCATGACAAGCTCTCTCTATACTGTCTTCTTGCATTAACGATATACAATCCTGGATGACACAAAATATGCTGAAAACTAAAACAGGGACAAGACTGAAATTCTTTGTTTGCTTTTATCACCAAACAACAAACGTCGCATGCCTACGGTTAAACTTCAGATTGGGCCCCTGATACCATTACACCTTCGATACAGTTGAGCCAACCTGGGTAGATTTTTGACACCAAATGACATGGCTAAACAGATTTCCTTGTCACGCAACTTTTAAACTTCCAATCTTCGGAATATTTCACGTATCGACGGTTCTCGATGTGATTCATGCAATGATGTTGTACGCTCATAGTACTCTCTAGTTTGGACTATGGTAAATACTATAATGGCGTTCAACACCATCAAACATATCTCGCCTTCAAGCTCTTCAGAACTGGGCTTGTAAACTTATCTTTAATCTGGGCAAAAGTGACCATGTTTACCTGATTTGCTTCAGCAGCTCACTGGTTTACCAGTTAAGACATGAAGACAGCATCTTCTTCAAAATAATGGTGTATGTATCAAGTGTCTCGCCGGATTGGCTCCTGAGTTATTAACATATTGCTTGGAATATACAAACCTCGGTAGCGACCGGGCTTAAGATCTGCTCAGGACACTACACTACTCTATGTACCTCTAACCACATCGTTCACTCCAATCTGCCGCAATCAAGCATTTTCTTATATGCGCCAACTGGTGGAAGATCTTCCATCTCATGTTCGTTCTTCCATCTCACTTGCCGGGCTCAAAAGGGACTAAAAGACTCATCTTTTTGCACCTGTGTATTTTTCTCTTGTTCCATGTTCTAATCATTTTTTCAATCGCTTCTGTATTTTAACTATGTGCTTGTGTTGCATGATTTTTTGCGCTGTGGATCTTTTGAAAGGGCGCCTTATAAAAGCTGATAGTATGTATGTATTATGTATGTATACCTTTTCGAATAAATATGACAACAGGTGAACCCCATTGACCTCTATGGATCTCCAAATTTTAAAAATATGTTAAAGGGGGAAAATGCTTATTGTTGCAGTCTCTGAGGAAGATGAACAATTTGAAGGCCCATACTTGACTGAACGAGCAATATTTAATATTTAACCTTCGTGATGACCTTGACATTTGACGATTTTTGTGGTATATCGCCCTAACCATAAGTTTAAGTAGTAAAACTCTACCTTTTTAATTCCTTGTACCACGACGAAACACTTTGGTTACCTTTTGCATCAGTAATTTTTCTTTTGACCCTGGTATTATGAATTTTCCCCCTCCTGGATTCCGCCCCCACTTTCATACGAGGGGCACCCCCGCTAAATTCGTTCATTAAACCTTCAGAGAACAAATCCACCGAGAAATGATGCCTGCTCTCCACTGTCACGGAATTGCTCCCAAATGACCCAACTATTACCCCCCCCGCGTACGGGCCTGCTTCGCAATTAATGGGGCAGCCGTGCTATCATCTTTCTTGACCCCACTATGACGTGCATAAGTTTACATAATGTATGGAAATACTGGATTATGGTGACAAGTCGCTCAAGCAGCTTTACATAAAGGTCCCAGGAATACAGAATTGATGTGGTTTGTGTCAAGTCTACAGGATGTCCGCACAGAGGCTTCATATTTGTGTTGGTGATGACATCATTTGTGGTATCATTGATTTTATCAGAGAGTAATAGAAAATTCCAGTTGACTGGTGTGATTCCATTCATGACACTGACTGAAAATCAAAGTTTTCACGATGCTGTCACTGGTAGTGTATTCTTTTTTCTGTCCCTGTTTTGATTGGAATTGGGAATGTCCCATAAAGATTGTGGAGTAGGTTTATCATCTCATTTCCTGGACCTTGAACACATAAAATATGTATCGATTCTCATCCATGATCATTATCTGCAGATAAAATCTCCTCTCATTCTTTCTTTCTCTCCACACCTCGCCTAAACCCCCGTGATCCTTTAGACCGTAACTCTTTGTTTCCCTCAACCTAACAAATCTCCTCGACAGATTGAATGTAGTCCCTCTCTATCTTATCTATCTCTCATATATATGGACAATTTTACAGTGTGTTTGGAGCAAAATGTACGAGGTAACGGTCGTCCCATGCTGGTTTTGTATTATGTTTGTATAATGTTTATATATGACAACAAATAAATGATTTAAAAAAGGAAAAAACCTAAAAAATTAAAAAAAAAAAAAAACTATAAAAAATTGCATTTTTATTGTGCTCTCACGAGTACCTTGGACATTCATCACTTATGGGCCCTAAATTCATAAATCATATTAATGCTGCTTGTTAGTTTTAAAAATAATCTATTTAAATTGAAGCGTTTCTAAGTCTGAAAATGTAAACTTTTCGGAGGTGCTGATGTGCGGCCGTAGTCTCAAGAGTTGAGAGTATGGGATAGATTCTTGCATTTTATAGTGTATGATGTAAGAATGAATTATTGCGCCTTATGATGTGATAAGTAATATTTTGCAGTGTTAAAAGTAACTTGGCCCGTATTCCAAACAGAGTTTAGCGTGATTTTAATGATAGCGAACAGTTTATATTTGAGATAAACGTATCGCTTAAGTAAACGTAATTCAGAAAGGAGTTTCAGTTAAACTTAATTTTTAAAACTTCGCCACAATGCGTCGAAATTTTTAAAACTGCAACGGTGCTAGTTTCAGAAGTGTTTTAGTTGGTGTGTTTTCGTCAGTGCACGTCTCATTTCACTGTCCCATTTGAACAACAGCATTTGATTCTATCATTCAATCGTCCAGTTCGTGTAGCGCTTAAACGCTATACCGGAAGCCATGATACACTTTGTGCGCTCAACCTTTAAACACAATAGGGCCTTTTATACAACTCAAGTTAGCGTCTTTAATAACAACGTGTTACTTTGTGTTTCAAGTTTCCGTTTCAGAAGCCAAATGGTTAAAAAATATTTAAACGCGTTTTTCTTAAAACGCAAATTTTAAAGTACGGCATTTTAGGCTAAAATTGGCGTTTATCTAACGTTTTTGGAATACGGGCCATAATAACTATTTAGCAGATTTTTGGAGAAAATAAAGAAATACGAAACCCGAACAGGTGGTTTGATCTAGCAAGTTTAGAACTTACGAAAATTAAAACACAAATCTACCACAGAGTCAATAACGGGATGTGTATTGAATATTTGGGCTTTCACCAATAAGTTTATGTAAAGCTTTAGCGGATTTTCTTGAATGAATAAAAAATAAGAAATATGAACAGTGCGTTTCTCTGAGCAAGTTCAGGATATTGAAATTAAAATAGAATGCTGTGGATATATTGAAATCTCTCTTTGTGTTCTTTCCCTATTAATTGAGACGGTTGAAATCTTGGTCACTTTTAGTGTAAATTATGACCATTTTAGCTTACTTTTGAATATTGAATTCATTCATATGTTTTGGTCACAACCACTGCCCGTCAAGGGCTTTCCTACTTTTGAAATATCCAGCAAACGCCCCACAGCTTTTTTTGCCACTCAGCGTGCATTTCAAAGGCAATACCCAAACCATCCACGGACATGTACCAAGATAATTGGGCTTTAGTGTAAAACGCAAAAGCGAAAGCGGAAGCGAAAGCGCTAGTAAATTCGGCAGCCTCAACAAATAAACTGCCTGTGATGCTGCAGTTTATTCATTTAAGGCTGCCAATTCCAACTTGCTCTTTCGTCTTTTGCTTTCGCGTTTTACACTAAGCCGACAATTGGGAGAAGTATCGAGAGTTTGGAACCAGTGAGAACGGGAACAACTGGATGGTCCTTGTAGGTGCCGTTCAGGACGAAGTTTGCACAACATAAGAGCCGTCAGACAAGCTTTTCAGGTGATACATGGCTATGGTGCTCGTCGGAATCTCTTGAACGTGACGACATCAACTTCAACCGATAACGCAAACTTGAATTTGAAATGGCACCCGTACCAGATGCAAGTTTTACATTATCTGCTTCCTGGTGATCACCAGAAGACCTTACCATTTCGTGGTTCATCAACAACACTGAGATGAAGATTTATCCTCGGACTTCTGATTTGAGATTAGAGCAAACATTCCGAATTTGGCACGTTAGCACCCGAAATGTACGCCACTACGTAGATAAACAGAACAATCGCCCAGCTAGGAGAAAGTCCTATATGGTTGCATGCTACATGTTAGCATGCTGATCATTTTATCTCTTTGCATGCGGCAGGCGAGTAATATCGCTCAAGATGAATTTTTTTAAATTGTGTATTGTTATAAACGTTTCCAAATTAATTAGTTTCATGAGCATATTCAGAATCAGCGTGAAAAAATGTATTTAATTGAGTCCAAAGAAGCCTTAGTATAGGCCTTTGTTGTTTGTTTTTAGATCCCAAATGACCTGAAATATTTGGAAACCATCTCAAATGCCACTGGACTTAAACTGGTATAACTTATATAGAATTACCACCGTACCAAGAGTTATTGGACCATATCTTTTCCAGCACAATGACAGCTGCTACATCGCTGTGATTTAACAACATTTTTCCCATGATAATGGACGGGGACTAAATGAACGCGTGCCACTACTTTGGGTAAAGTAAGGATGTGGCCCAGCACACCATGCCTCATAAATACGGGACAAACTTCAGCACTCTTCCCCAAAAGAAAGGGTCATTGGATTGGGGCAGGTCTGGACTTTTTGTCTTTGCATCACTTGAAATCAAGGTTTATGTACACCCGCTTGAACACAAGGATCTGACCAAGCGCATATCAGCAATGAAGTCACCGCCGTGAGAAGGACCAGAACTTCCAGCGGGGGTTTTTCATTTGAAATGCCTTCGACCTAATGGGAATCAGGAGGAAAACGTGTAGGAGTCTCGAAAAGATTTAAGATTGTGTGGTATGGTGTGTATTCCCTTAGGATTTTCACGTTAAACTGATTTTGTTCGGTTTGGTTTCATAGGGCCCAGACTGTCAAAGAATGATGGGTGTTCAAATTTCGGACTGCTGTCACTTTTAAGGGGGGGTGTTCGTACAGGGAAAATTTTAAAATCGAGTCAAATCGGTGTTATGTGCACTATTGTTCCTCTCCTTAGCAGCATTAAAAAGATTATTAAATACAGCAAGTAAACTTGCGTGGATCCTCCTAGCAAGATGGCAGTATACACAAGTTGGTTAGTTGCACAGTTGTCCCATTTGCAGGGCATCAAATTCAATAAATTGTTCATTATTGATAATCTTAGAAATGTAGCAGTTTCTGAAAAATTAAGCCTAACCAAAGGGGAAAATGACCGCAGATGACCTTTGGACCTTGGTATGTGACCCTTTGACCTCAACAACTATGAAGGAACCCGTATATTGCACCTTCGACCCCAGTTAGGTTGTATCGGACTTCAACTTTCAAAGACGACAAGAAAAACAAAAAACTAACCAAACTGGAACAATGACCGCTTGACATTTGACCTTGGTCCATGACCTTTGACATCAAGCCACAGATGAGGAACCGTCTATTACACCTTCACCCCATGTCTGGTTTAAAATCGGACTTAAACTTTGCGGAGACGCGAAAAACGAAAACCTATACCAAAAGGAACACACACACATACACATACATAGGACATGCGCCACCCCTCGCAAATCCCCCTTGCTTTCAAGCCAGGGTGATCAAAAGTATATTTGCCTAGGTTACAATCTTTAGGTAAAGCGGTATAGCCCATAATGGAAGGTCACGTTGGGGATAAAAATGCTCCGAGTTGTTGAAAATGGTGTCCAAAATGTTCTTTGTCATACTGAAACACAAATGCATTTTAACCGATTTGTGATATCACATGCAACTCCAAGAAAATCTTGGTGACCCCCCATAGACCATGCAGCCCCCTGTTACATGTTGCACTAGGTCCGTAGCCAACCAATGTCACACACTGTAAAATAGTAATTTTTGGATTCCTATGAGGACACAAAAAGACTTGTCACCAGTTTCAACAAAATCTTCATCAGGTAAACCGCAGGATTGGACCTTAACAATGCTTAACCAGTATGGAATATTAACGGCTTAAATAGAGGTTGAACTTGGCAAATCATACTTGTTTAACCTTATAAGGAGACGAACATGTAACATCAAAACCACAATTTGACTCCGATTTTCAAATTTCCATGTAGTAGCACCCCCCCCCTTTAAAAAGGGGGAAGTAGTCTGAAAATTTGAAACCCCATCATTTTCTGACAGTCTGGTCTTTATTGAATGCAACACAGCCAGAAAATAAATTTTTTACACAACATCCTACAGGAACTGTTTCATTGGACATACCAACCACACACTATAAAGTCTGTACATATTCAAACCAAAGTGGAAACACAGCCCTGTGAAAGCAAACACGACCAATGGAACTGAACTTTGATTATTAAAAAAGAAATAACTTGAACTTATAATACAAAATAATAACTAACGAAAAGGACAACAAATTTGCCATAAATCTAATCATGTAGGAGGGTGGCTTTGTCCCTTTCAATAATTTGCCAGCCAAAAGAATTAATATGGCAGAAAATGATCAAATAAAAGGGGCGTTCAATGTTGATTTTGTGTAACAAGTAACCACCTACAAGATCTCTTCAGGGGGTATACAAAAATAGGATGACCACAATGCCAAACAAACTAGTCGTGTAGAGGATAGTTTAATTTGTCCTTTTCAAAATGGCCGCCAAAAGTAATAAAATTATGACTAAGTAAGTAAATCAAGAACGCTTTCATGTAGATTTTGTGGTACAAAGCAAATCACCTGATGGATACCACCTGCAAACCATCTTCAAGGGTTTCAAATAGAGTGGTTCTTTATTCGTGACAACGAGTTGATTTTTCTGCGAAAAGGTACTCTAGTTCAATGCCTACGCTGTTTAAATGACGATAAACAAACCGTCGTGTATCTGGCGGAATGGGTCTCGCAACGTGTAAATAAATGTAAATGTCGTTCTTAAGTGTTGTGAGGCCCAGCTGCCCTTGTTACAACGACTTGTATAACGGCCACACAGGAATTTGTCTTCTCTAGATTAAAAATCTTAATCATACTCCTTGATATCCAGAATGGAAGAAAACCATGCATTCTGCTCTAGTTCTTTTAAAGTGGCTATAAGGAACACAAAAGTGGCCACACATTTTTAAAAGGTAGTCTTATTTCATATGACACCCTTAAAACTCCTAAGCTGCCCATTATGGATGACTGTTTTTCACACGTGTGCTTAAAAAACAAGCCAGGTGATACCAAGCACACCGAAAGTGTTTTATACAAAATGCGCACCAAAATAGTATAAACTCAGCGGAAAAATAGCAGATATATCTAAAAGATGGCGTCTGGGAAGATTGGCAGCATCAGTTCTTCGTACAGAAGGTTTTTATTTTTATTTTTTGTTTTTTTTTGGGGGCGGGTACTAGCTTCGGCCAGGCAATTCTGGAGAGATATTCTCGCTATCCCAAAGAGCCCTGATTAAAATTGACCATTCCCTTGATACTATCACTGCAAGGTAGTAAGTTCATGTGTTCAAAGAGAAAAAAATACGCACTCTTTGGAATGAACCTGAGTTTGTCCAGGTACATTCATTTCAGGTGTCCGAGACCTATCAGAGAATCTCTTGAGACGAGGGTAATAAGGCTCCACGGAGCAAAATGCAGCATTAACTAATATTTTTTACGTAACGTTTATAAATTTATTCTTGATTGCAGTAATGCCCGCATTGTATGGCATCCATGCACAGGAATCTGTTACATCTATCTGTTCAGATCGTCCTCTATCGTCTTCTATTTTTGGCTCGTTGTAGTATCCTGTGTGTGATCTATCTTGGCAATTGTTTTATACATATATCAGATTTGAATTGATAATCCACAATATTCAATCTTCAGATGTCTTTGCATTGTTAGGTTACTTCCATCACCATACCCTGCACTATCCGATGATGTAGGTCAATTTTTTAAGGGGGTATTGCATTATGATTTGTTACAGGGAAAAACGATTTGTTCTATATCTTATTGTTGATTTGGGATTATGTTTTTAGTTGAACAATGCTATCCGTATGTGATATTTTGAAATTAAATAATGACATCATAGATTTGAAGTATTGCACTTGAAGAGATTGAATTAGCTAAGGGTTTTTAGGTTCTACCGTTAACATGTTGGTGACAGCAAATTTTAAAAGCACCCGCCGAAAAACCACATGTGGCAAAGGCTTCTCCAGCTCTGAGTGACAAAATATTGGCCCTGCAATGATAAATTCAAACTCATAAACAATGAAAACAAACATACGTGTTAACAAGACTAGCTGTAGCTAGTATGCTGGTCGGTTATTGAAAAATGTATATGTGATGGTGCACATCAAAAGGGGGCACTTTCCACGTGACTGATTTTTGAATTTGGTGTTACGGTATGCAGATCATTTTTAAGGTTAAATGACACAGTTAAAATATTTCTCATGTTTTTTGTGTGTCTTTGAAACTAACGTGGCCACTTGCACTCTCTGCTACACTTAATTTTCACATGGTAATAAAGTGTCATTAGTTGCCCATCAGAACTCAAAAGTAACATGACAGGGCTTACATAGCTGAACTGGCAGCTACTCATGAGTCATGTACTCAGTTTGAATGAGATTTTGTTTTTGTTTTTAAAAATGTAGGGTCGGGCATAATTTTAGGGCCAGTCAAGTGACGCCAATATAATTTTTTTTGCCTAGCTGAATCCTGGCCTGGTAAACCAACAGGTGTGAACCTTCTGAGTAGTTAATAGTTTTTGGAACCATTTGGTTATTCCAGAATCGTTTCTGTTACACAAATTAGGCATTCGGCTTGGCTTTGTGCAATCACAGAGACGGGCATGAGTAACCGAGTCAAGTCTACCCAAAAAACTCATAGGCTAACATCTATGGGTCCGGACAAATTTCACAGAAATTGCCATACATTTTATAATTCATTTTTACTTCTGTTTGGTTTGTTTACCTTTTGTCATACATTGGTTTTTTTGATCAAAAAATGCGATCAAAAACAAATCCAAAAAAATTACCAAAATCAGATCTACTGCAGAAAGTTGCCAATGGACTAATAAGCTTTATTGTTTCAAAATTTCCCCCAATTTCGAGAAAATGCAACTGTCAAAAAAGAGGCATCTCATGGACTTCTTAATTGAAAACACGTGGCGTGCAAAAAAAATCAAAAAAGGCGATCAAAAACCAATCCAAAAAAATTACATAATCAGATCACTTGCAGAAAAGGTTTGCCAATTGGACTAGTTAAGTTATGGGGGATAAATTTGTAGTATTCTGCCACC
>JAMKCH010040644.1:0-14593 GCA_023653785.1 Ophioderma brevispina | reverse complement strand
ACGTTTATGATTGAACATATCCAAATGGATGCAAAATCTTCTCTTTCCAAAAAGATGAAGCAGATTTCTGATTAAACTTTACATAATTGAAGCCACTTTAGTTTGTTTTTCGGCGAGATAAAAAAGAAAAAAAATGCATCGATCCAAGTCGTCCTCAGTCCGCATTAGGCTTACACTAGTAGGCCAACAATCACGCCACGTACCTTTAATATCTTTAACACACAAAATAATTTGTTTTATTCTGTACTTATCTATGTATATAAATTCACTGAACATGTCGTCTGCCAATGCGATGCAGATGGGGCAATTAACATAAAACATTTGACCTCTGAGGGCCTTGAATTGAAATGACATTGTGATTTTTCATAAATTCCCTTGATTAGTTTTACCAAGTTTCAACTGATGACTTTGCCACTCTCAAATGATTTCATTTCCTAATGATGAATGCTAATAAAGTCAAGGGTATAGTTAAAATATTCTATTTTAACCAAGTATGACGTTCATTTGTCAATGTGTCCAGTAAGTGTGCAAGGTTGTACATTTTTACTATACAACAGACAGACCTACGACATTCAGGCAAGTTAACGAGGTTATACTTGTGTGAACTTTTCTTTTGTAAGTTAACATACAATAGCAAATTTAGACACATAAGTCATGCCGGAATAAGGCAATAACAGTAGGAAATGAAGTCACACAAGTATCTCAGTTAAACAGACAGACAAACTGACACACACTGTGTGCTTATCTACAGCATAAACAACAAAGGAGCACCCTATCTCTTTAGAAATATGCAACTACTTCACACTAGTCTTTACCTCTAGTTCAATATTGTTCTGAGTCGTCAAGAAGCCCCAAGACATCGCATCCGCCTCTCCTGCTTCTCACGGCGTTTCACTCGCTCTTACATTTAAGGGGGGGTGGGGGGGGGGGGGGGGGGGGGGGGGGGGGGGGGGGGGGGGGGGGGGGGTGGGGAAGTGGGGGGGGAAATGACCACTGGATGCACTAAGCCCGTGACATCACTCCTCCACCTTCACGCGCCAACATGGTAGGCAGCTACCTAAACATTAAGAGAGAGAAAAACAAAATCATAACTCTTTTAAAATGGAAGATACTTTAAACCTTAAGTGCCCAAGCTAAAAAACTTCCCGTTAGTGCCAAGGGGGGTTCCCTAGGGACCAAACCCAATAACACTTTCCCGTGGGAGTTTTGATCATGACAACAACACAAATAAATTGTGGTCACGAAACCGACATACCCCACAATAAAAGGAAACGCCGACCTATGACCTGTGTGCCAATTGAATTGTCACTCTTCGAAACAGAGTGGGTCGCACATTTCAATCCTCCGCAACTCCAATTAAGGTTTTTGAACGCAAAATATTCATTAATATCACTCTAGAATAACCAATTAAAATAATCAGTGCAAAATATTCCAATTTATACCATCTGTATTTTTCTCAGAAACTTCAAAATCACCTTATTTTTCCCATAGACTTACACAGTTACGAGCGGCATGACAAATTAAAATTGATGCTATCACATATAAAAAGGTTATTGATTTAAGTATTATTATTATTAATTATTACCTCCTAGGTATATATCTAAGCAAATAATCCCAAGATTTAATTACTTGAATTTTTTAATATGTAAAATATCTTTATTTTTTCACTCCCGTTATGCCCAAGTGGGGGGGTTCCTAGGGACCCACCTAATTATTCTAATTAAGCCGTTGGCGGATTTACAATTTTTTGGATCAGGAGAAGCGTCTTCATAAATCAGACACTTAGCAAAAAACTCCTTGAAAAATTTGATGCTAACCGAAAATCGCAAAAAAATCAAATGTTGGGTACTATGGAACCTTCCCCCCCCCCTTGGGCACTTAAGTGTTACAAGAGGAAAATATGTTACTGACCTTTTCATTAGCAATTATCACGGAAACTTTGAAGATAGGATTAACCGATATTTGTCTCGAAAATCGGCAAAAAAATCGAATCGGTAAAAATTGTCAGAGTCCGCCGATTCTCAGCCGATGTACTGAATGAATGAAGGGACGAAGTACAATGGGTATTTTTCCAGTTTTAAGTAGAACCAAGAGACAAGAGTTGCTCATAAGGTACCTTTCCTCCGAAATTCCTACTCGGAACATAAAGCAAATGTGGACTGCACCTGTTTGTTGATTATTAATCATCATCGCCATTTATAATGCTTAAGGGCAAATCGTTGGATCGGTGGATCGGCCGAAACGACAAAAAAAGTATCGACCATCGGATCGGCAGAGGAAACCTGGATCGGTTAATCTCTATTTGAAGACAAAATGGATTGATAACTAATTTACACTCTGGCCTCATAATCTTTCTTGGACAGTTTAGAGCGTACGCCCGCTTCCCCGCCAAAACGGCGGCACCATCCGGTTGCAGCGACCAGTACTCGTCTGCAACAATGATGCCGCGTGCACGTTTGCTAGTCCAAGAAATGACCCCAGAGTATATTACCATACCATCAATGCATTCAATGCATCCATAGGATCTTGTACATCCTTGGCCTTGAGCATCAATTGCAGAAATTTAAACAGAAGTGAGATTTTCAATCACTAAAATGCCATTGTTTTTTAGCTTTTTAACTTTTAACTTGACGATATGGATATATTACCTTGTTATTCAAATGGAAATTATCATCTAACTTTGACCAGAATAATTCACTTAAATTCAAAAATTGGTAGTCATTTTTAAATAAGTTTGCATAAATGTGCTAAAAACACATCTATTTCAGGACTTCTGCAAGCTGCTCTTTGCTCTACTGTTCAATATCTGGATCAAGTGATAAATAAAAACAAACGCACCTTTGACATGAAACAAAATGACATGACCGGAAATCCTATGCACACGCTTGCTACTTCCGGGGCACATAATTAGCCTAAATCATTGTGGCCCTCACTCGACATTAAGCCGCATTATTTGAGGAACATGGGGGGCAAGCAATGAACACCAACACAGGTTTAACCTACAATCTCGGCCAAAATTGTTGGAACACTTTATATGTCTTACTATAAACTGATCCCCCTCTCCCCCTGATCAATGTTGAAACATGTCATTTTATTCATGCGCTCTTAAGACCACCCAACATTGATTGGTGGGGAAGGGGAGGGGTCAAATGTTAGGGTTTGTTTCAAGCTTCTCAATAAAAGTTAGTATTTTACAGTGCGATCTCTGTGGCCCATTTAGGCCTTCATTGCATTAGAAAATTACCACGGGTGTTCCAACTACTTTTGGCCGGGATTGTAGCTTGTGGGTTCATTTGCACATGCAGCTTAGTACTATAATGTCTGGTTACCAGAATGCACAGATTTAACTACATTACGAATGCATTCTGTTTAAAATTCAATGAAAGTTACGGGGGGATTGGAGTCCAAAGTGGTGGAAATATTAGACATCCAAGTTTTGAGAGAGAGTGTATGGTACCCTTATTAAAAAGTGTTTTTATTGGTTTTCCTGGTTGTGTATAGTAATATAGGATGGAAGAAAAGCAGACCAATATAAATAATTTCTTTTAACACATCCATACTTTATTTATGGTATGTTTTAAAAATGTTAAAAATGTTTTTTTAACAATTTGATAACAATCTCCAATCACAAACTTAATATCAAATTAAGTATTTAGGACATCTTAGACTTAAAGCCTTCTCCAAATCACCCCTAACAGCTTTCATTCTTGTGCAGTCCCTTTAGTACAAACACAATAATTCAGGTCCATTATGGCAGAAGGAAAGGGACCAAACTTTACATCAGTAAAATCTAAATTGAAAAACTGGCTTATTGAGGATAACCGATAAAGGTAAAAAGTCTTGTCTTGTTATTTGTAATGTCCCACATATTTATTAAGTAAGTCTATCTATTTAGTAAGTCTACAAAGTCAAGTAGGTTTTGCCTTAGAATTTTCAATACAGGGCAGTATTTTGGGGCAGACAGTCCCCACAGTGCCACCATGTCAGGTTTATGAGAGGAAAGATGAGCTCGGCAACCCTTTCATTCAAGACCAAAAATAACAAACCCACACACATATATGAGACATATTTAGCACTGAAAAACACATTTTTAAAGCAGCAAACCTGAGCCATTGATTACTATGAAAGGTGTTCAAACAACTAACATTTCTTGTAAACTTACACAGACTGACCCTGGTCAGAATTTCTCAAAGTACCATGATTGTTATCATTGTTTTGTTTCTCTTTCTCTTTTTCTTAAAAACAACCTAAGGAAGATGGGCATAATTTACTGCATAAAAAGTGAAATTTCAGCTCTCCTTAAAAATTGAACCTGATCTTGCAAACACTGTCACTTTTCTATTCACTTTATGCAGCACACCACACACACCAGGGCTCCAGTTTAACCACATCTTGTGGTATGTTCTCTCAAATTACCCAATCCAGACATGGTTTGGGAAGCAATGTAATATGCATGCAGATGACACTTAGGGTGACATAGCAACTGATGCTAAGAAAGAATGAAAACTTAATCAATTCTCCCTTCCAAAGTGAAAGTCCCTAAACAAATCTCAATATTAACATCTTCAGTGCATCCCAGTTTAAAGGTGCTTGTTCCGATTTTGTGTTCTCTACTTGATATAAGAGTCTGGCACTTGCACATATGCCCCATCAAGTACCGTGGGAAACAAACTTGTGGTTTTGATGGTAGAAGCAATAATACGCATTGCAAAGCCCCATTCAATACTCTGCTAATATTGATGGTTAACCATAAATTTAGAAGTTTTTGTTTATGAGAATAAGAAAAATACGGCCTTTTCATCTGATATCAAAATCGCCCGAAAAATCGGTACTACTTTCAGGTAAATCAGAGGGTCCTGAAGACGATCGAAACATGCACCTTTTACCCCATGAGCACTATCAGCCAAAATGATTGGTTATTCATAGGACAAGGTGATCGAATTAGCCAAGCGAGAACAATAAGCAAAAAAGGAGTAAATATTTGATTAATGCACAAACATATTTTCCTTTAAAGACACTATCAGTGATTTGCTAAATCAGCAAATCGAAAAAAAATCATCAAAAATCAGATTTTTGCATGTATGTAACAAGTACAGGTAGCCTAACATACCCTGCAAATGATAAGACCAGAAGCAACCTAATAAGGACAGAATCGGAGATTTAGTCATTACTGTCCGTTCGGACACTTACTACAACACGTAATTGAATGGAGAATCGTATCTTGGAACACTGCCGTTTTCTTCCTTTTCTGTCAATTCTACAGCTGGAAAAGCTAACTTATGAGAATTCTACAGACTCATCCTTCACTTTGAAGCTATTCCTGCAAATTTAAAATATTTTTCAAATCACTGATAGTGTCTTTAATTTCAATGATAGGCCATTGCCAATGCACCGTAATTATATTTAGTAATTTCCATGTATGTTGATTGTTAAGGCCAAAGGGAAAAATGTCTCGCATATATTTGGCAAAAAGCTATACTTTTTTTAGAAAATGAGTAAAGTGCTACAAGAAAGTTCCTTTTTATTATTATTATTATTGTTTCTGGCCCACTTTTTTGCCACTTTTTCTTTTCCCATTTGTGCAAAAAATAGCCTAAATACACCCAAAACCATAATTACTATGTTTTAATGGCACAAGTGTTTGGGTCTTCCCTGAATATCAAATAGCACACCTTTAATTTAACGCCATATAAACCATTCATTGCAATTCTGGAAATCAGGATGCACTACCGCAGAGTTCTACCTAGATATTTTTATTATTGGATTTCAAATTTGAAATTGATGAAATACAAACAAGATGTTGTTTTTCAACCAAGAACAAACCATTGCTCTTTATATCACCACCACCACCATACCATACTTGTGCATGATATATTCAATCACAACAAATTATTACAAGGCACCGACTACTGAATCCATTATAATTCAGTTCAATGCAAGTTAAATGTGTCAAATCAATAGTTTATTCAACCCCGAGCATTCGCTGGATAGATATCATATCTAATACCCACAGGCTTCTCGATCGTCTATGAACATATTGATATATCTGTCTATATGAACTACCTATGCTGTTCAGAGTTATTCATTGTTTTCAGTGTTTTTGTTAGGTCTACTTTTCCCCCACAGTATCACTTCTTCCAAAGGAATGTGTGCACTTAAAATACCGACATTCACTGAATATACTCAGATTATTACAAGACATATTCAGTGCCCATCCCCTAGGCCTACTAATCAGACTTTCAGTCTTGTGTTGTATCTTCTAGCTTTGAGGGCAATTCTTACTTTTGACTTACATTTACCTCATTAAAACCTGTAGCCCAAATACCTTTTTTAATTGCCTAAAGTGCTAATTATGTTGAATATGGTACTTTAAAAATCTCAGGCCTGAGAAATTTTCCTTTGGATGGTTTTTCCAGGATTACTTGCTTATTTAAATAAACTATATAACACCGGTACTCATTATAGGCATGCCTGGAAAGAAATAGGTAATTTGGAAACCATAATCACAAGATGTGCCATATTTGGAGGGAAATCTTTGTCCTTTAAATTGGAAATATTTAAGAATTGAAAGGAAATTTTGCTATCTTGGAGGGAAAGTTTGATTGTATTCCCAGAAAATTTGGCATATTTTCCAGCCCTGATTATGGGCTACCACTTCACTCAACTGTTTGAACTTTTGGTACCAGGCTTCCAAAGGTAGAATGCACCATGTTGAAAATGAGGTGAAATTGAAAAATATTTGTAAAATTATGACTTTCCTAAGAAAATTTTCTTTTCTTCACAAAAGAAATTAAACATTTTTGGTGATCCTAACTGCTGAGCACTGAGCAGGGAATGTAGCACAGTTCCAAATATGGGTTAGTGTACCAGAACATGAGACAATTGGAAGAAATAAGGTATACAAAGCCACCGCGAGACTGGAATTGTGTCCAGGAAATTCAACTATGGGAACATATCCTGCATTCACACTGTTGTATCCTATTGAATACCTATTTGAAATATAGCCTCAACCTTTCAAATAAAAATTATCTATGAAAAACAATGAGAATTGTCAAGCCAAAATGGTTCATATTGCTTTCCATCATCTATTTATTTTCCCCTTTCAAAATGAACACTTATGCAGAATACAGGGTGAGTCAAAAAGATTTACACTCGATTTCAGAAAAATATTAAGGAAAGAATTTAGTATTCTGCCACAGGCTACGAATTCGGCAACGTTAACGGAATAAACCGCATGTTAAAGGTGCCGAATTTTAAGTGTGGCAGAATACTAAATTCATCCCAATATTAAAAATATTTAACAAGTTTAGAAATTGTTTTTTATACATGAAAACAATAGCTCATTATATCCACTGTCGTTGGTAAAAAAATCTAAAGTTTACCTTTTCGCATATTGCAGATATGGTAAATTAACAGAAAGTCGCCAAAAACCACATTGACCATGGATGTACAATTCTTCACGTCCATAGCAGCAAAAGCCATTGAGTTACCACTCGTTACTGTCATCTAAATGCTTAATAACTTGGTATTTTGTTCTAAAGTAACCATTAGGCCTATCTAATCCGTAACAACTGTTTTTGATAATATTTCTTAACAATAGTCAATGACTGTATAGCGTAGGGGCAGAGGAAGGGGACGTATCTCCCCCCTCCCCCATGGGCCTGGCCAGGAAATAACCTTAAGCTAGTGGTAAAGCATGAAAATGGGAAAAGGACAAGCAGAATGGGAGTACAGAAAGGAGGGGAAAGGAGAGAAAAGGATTGAGATGCAAAGGGAAAGGCAGATGGATGTTCAATGTATGTAATGTTCAAATATTAATTCCCCAAAGTAGCCCCCTCCATCAGGTTACGAAGTCGTCGGTGAAAGATGTGGGTCAACCGGCAATATTGCACAGGATTGCTACATGTTTGCATTCGAAAAGGTATGTGAGCAATTTCAAACATTCATTTAACTAATGCCTAAAAGTTTGGGTGTAAGATTCCATAATTTGTTACTGATTTCAGAATAATGAAATGACATTTTCTTGATGAAGGTTTACACAAAAGGTACCAAAATTAAGCAAAGAATGTCATGGTTTACTTGTGTAGACTTATCCAAAGTCTCTTTGGCCAAATTCCACGACAGTGATTCCGTGGACAGAGTGAAAAATGGGTACCTATTTTTAAGTTAGCATAATTTCGCAATGCAAAGTTCAAAAATCAAAATTCAAAATTTCTCTAGTAGGTGAAATAATCTTGTTTTATATGTGATAGTCAGTATCTTTGGTAGATTGTTTACTGCTGTAGAAAAATTCAAACAAAATGAGTGTAAATCTTTTTGACTCACCCTGTAATACTGTGCTGTAATAAATAAATGTGCACGTGCCATAATTATCACTATTATGGTGGGTTCATACTTCATCCGCGACGGATCTTCCACTGTGATTTTGGACTTGCACACACGAAGGAACGAACTTCATCGGCAGATGTCGACCTATGCTAGTCTTTTGCGCAGCGGATGCATGAAACATACATGTTGCGTAAAAAGCATTTTTGAAAGGCTAGAATCTGCAGACGTCTACCCCAATGAAGTATGAACCCACCTTTAAGCCAAAAGGGAAAAAAAGTTTGTTTCAGCTTCCTGTAGCTCAAAATCCTTAATGCTACATGTTTTTTTTTGTTTTGTTTTGTTTTTTTAAGAAAAAAAAGCTCTGCGCTATGTGGAAATTCTTTTTTATTGCATTTTTAGACAACTTTATTTATATTTTTCACCCGCTTTGCAGCCAAATTGTCATCTTTCTTGAACGGTTTAAAAACTAAAATATTTTTTTAAATCTCTTGAAACTTAAAAAATAATGCAGCAAAATGTGATTTTGCACACCTATGTGAGCAGGAATCCGATACAAACCTGATTTTTTTTCATTTGAGTCTTGACAATGTGCATTAACATACACCTCAAGAAATGTGAAGAAACATCTTGGTTCACATAAAAAACCTATAAAGCATTGGTAAAAAAAGCTTAAAAAAGATTCCAAGGAAGTGGTTTTTGATGCATGGAAAAACCAGAAAACCAATACAATTAGTTCTCTCCATAGATTTATTCCCTAACAATATATACTTGTACTTGTCCTTCAGCAGTTTCAACACAACTGTTGAACAATGCCACAGAAAGTACAATATTACTGAAATCCAGAAATTGAACACAAGCTATCGTACATTAACTTCCTGGCCAGCTGACAGATGCAGAATTTAAACCTCAAATAGTAATATCAGTTAAAAACCATGCTGTGCTGGTTTAAGGGACCTAATGGGCATACGCTTTAAACCAATTATGTTCGCTGGAGCGTAACTTGTTAGTATATTTCCATTGTTTGTCATTTCCACTTCTTAAATGTATACAGTTAAAACTATTGAAACAGACTCAACAATACCAAAGTTGTGGTTACAAATACAAGCATGTTTCCAGATACCAAATAAAATGCTGGTTGTTAAGACAAAACAAAAATTAAACCTTATTGCTGGGAAAAGGGAAATAGCACAAAACCCACCCACTTCTTGTTTTGTTTTCTTTCCTGTTTCACATGCACTGCCAGTGTTGCTGAACTGTCAACAGTATTAAACCTGTGACCTTGAACTTAGATAGCAACTCAATTCATACCCAACTAACCCAATCTGGCAACACTGTATTGGTAAAGGCTCTGTCACTCACTTCATAGGTATGTCACTTTAGGAGCCAGTGTCCTCAGGGAGGAACTCCACAACTTTTGTGGTGACATTCTAGGGGTCAGTGGCGTAGACCAGAGAGTTGAGTTTGAAAGTAGTTTGGAGAAGGAAATTATCAAAGCTGTTTTGAGGAGGAAATTATCAAAGTGGTTTCAATGGGAGATGGTATCAGTGAAAGTTGTCTGTCTGGCAGTTTTATTTAAAGTTAATAACCCCCAGGCACAACTGCCTTCCTTACAGTGTTTTGATTGGTTAAAGGTAAGTGACCTGAACATGGTCCATTTTTTCATTTGATGTTTTCTCTCTCCCATACATTCATAGCACCAAAAATGTGCGATTATAAATTTTGAGTTAAACAGTCCAGCCATTAGATAGGCATAAATGTGTACTTTATGATTGTAAAAGTCAGGTTTTTATGTGTTAAAGGGGTTTATATGTTATGGGATCACATGACCTTATTGAAGTGAAATTTCCTCAAACCGGTGCATTGTGGGATAGACTCAATACACCCTCTGATTATACCCTTTGCACCTACTCTGTATAACAATGATATAGAGAAGGTGCAAAAGGTACAATGTCATTATGCCACCTTTTCTTTACACTGTGAAAGTGGTCAACATTTTTTTTTCGTCATACTGGTAATTTTTGGTTATTCATCAGAAATATCTGTTAAATACGCTGAAATGACAAATCAATGGTTGGAATTTCCTCTTCAAAAACACAAGTTTAAAATGAAAATTACTTTTCATGCCAATTTCAAAAAACTGGGTTTATGTCGTTTTTTTCTATTTTCTTGTCTATCAACCTCTAAAACATTGAAGGTGTTCTACAATCAAGTGTAGATTATAATAAATTTTGATTATGAATATTCCCCAAATCAAGTGGAATAAATTTTGATCTTTAGAATTCTCCTTCTGTCCCTTTACATATTTCAGTATCGAGATATGGCACGGGCATAAACCTATGCACTTAAATATTTGATCACATAATTGATTTTTAATAGCTGGATTTTAAGTCATAACATCTAACATTGTAAGATAAAATGGATGATCCTCTCATTAAACATAATTTATAACTGCTCACTACCCAGTATATTGTACCTGAGTAATAATTACCATTGGAGGAATATTACGTCAGGCTAATTAGACCTTAGGGTTCTAAGGCAATGGACAAGTCAGTACAGGGTTCTGCCAACACTACGTGAGTGGTCAAATACCACAGTGGTTCAATACTTCCTATTTGAAACAGACTGCAATCTCCAGATGCAAGGCAAAGATATTATAATTGATGCAACAAGGCCATGGTAAGTAGATATTCAAACAATCATAATGATTGAGTGCCTTAAATTACATGTCACTGTAACCGTCATAGGATGTGCCTTTCGTTAGTTTTGCGTATTTGAATTGTAACATTAGTAAATATTTGAGATCGCTACTTGAGGGAAATGACTTTAAGCCAATAATTTAAATATACCCTAGAATTGTTATGAAGTGATGTACTTGTGTTAATACTACAAGTAAAAGAATTCAAATATAAACCCTCAAATTCAGTACAGAACCATATGACTGTACAGTGATGTTTAATTACATCATCAAAGAGATATCAAAACTAAGCCTATTTTTCCTACTGACATCATTACTACATTAACAACCTCGGAATCTTTGACCTTGTGGTTTATAACATTTGCGGTCTATTACTCCCATTAAACACAACTGTGTAAGGTTGTCTACTCTGTTGGGCCCCCTATTCATGCAGTGCTTCATTGCCACGCGCGGGAGCGCGGGGCTGTAGATGTTGAATAACTTGACAGACATGGAGCTTTTTGTGTTATTGAAGCCTGAAGAGGCCTTGGTCATAACAATTTTCCATGACAATTTTTGAAAATGATGAACAGTGCTAAAATTGCGTGATGTTGTGATGAACATGGGATAAATATTTATGCAAACAATGCACAACATGTGTTGGGTGTGCATAAATGATGATACAGTGTGAGATAGATGTATTTTCAGTGTTTTAAGACATATTTATATGGGATCTGTACAAGGTTCTATTTCCAGTGTTTTAAATGGGATCAGATATCGCTAGGACAGTTGGGCGAGAGTCGAAGTGCAGCCGTGCCTGTTATATCATTGCAATTCAGAAATATTGACAATTGACAGCTGAACATCAGTTACGATGGTTTAGACGTTAACTTGAACAAGAGTGTAGTGAATTGAGTTAAGTTTACGATACAACTATTTATACCCATCCAGTTTTCAATAAAAGTCACATACACTAGCATTTGGTTTGGAACATGTTATTTATCTCTCAATCTTGCTATTTAAAAATTCTGCCATTGCGCGAGGGCATACCTGGTGCCCAGCACCAACATGTTTCTTGGATCTGCTGTATTCCATGGCTTCTGTTATACACAAGGGGGTAGTACATGTAGAATAATGAGTCCAATAACCAAAAATTGTACCAATATGAGTGTTAGACTAAGTTTGAATGGCCGATGGCCGCAAATTAATCCATAGAAAAAGTGTAAAATATGCAAAAAAATGCAATTGCACCAAAAAGAGTATTTCATGCAGGTTTTTTTCTCTGTATAATAATAATAGTTATTTTGAGTTACTAATTAAAAAGATGAGTTCAAAAGACATGTAGTAAACTCAGGAAAGCAAAATGGCTACACAGCCCAAAAACCACATGATGTGGATTTCTTCTGTATATATATGAATGTTTTACTATTCTGATACGAAAGAAAAGACAAAAACCTAGCCTCACAAAATGGTACAAAAATGTAAGGTTGGAATGTTTACTAAGAAAAATCTCAGAGGTTGTAACTGTTACATTGTAACCCCTTTTTGGCTGGGGGCGTGTTATAAAAAAATGGCTCAGGTGGTACACCAGGATTAAATGGGGGCATGGCTTTCTTGTTCATTCTCCCCCCCCCCCAAAAAAAACACAACACCTTAGCTAAATAATGTTCAGATTCTTAGATTATCTGAACCATTAGAATAAGTTATAGTATTTTGCTTGACTAAGGGTGTAGTGTCAACCCTAGTGTTTTGTTTTCACACAAATTCGGATTTTTGCAAGCATTTAGCATCAAACTGTGTTCGATAGTTACCAACAAAGGTTATGCACTGCAGACAATCCTGAGACTGTATTTTTTTTGGCCGATTAAACAAACTATTTGACATTTAAAGTCACAAAAACCGAATGTTACCATGGTCTTAACGGCGGGATTTAAGCACACATTTTACGCCTTCATTCGCAAGGCGCAGCATCGAGTCGCGCGGTGAATTTTTAATGCCGTAAGAACGCGTACGCGTGTTTAAATGTACTTTGCGCGAAACGCATCTTGGGAAAAAAAAAAAAACGAGAAAAATAATAACAATTTGAAAATGTAAACAAAAGCGCTATAATTTAGACCAGATGAAATTTCAATTTCTTACGATTTCTGGAGTTAGAGACAACGGATGTTTGATTCAAGAGGCATAAGATGTATTTCCATCACTTGACACCACATAGTCAATTTTGAAATTCAAAGATAAAGTTATTTGAGAAAGAGACAGCTGTGGATAAATGCGGAAAAGGGCCTGTTTTACTAAAACACAGATTTTTCGCAAGTTCAATTTCGCAAACTTGGCAAAATTTTCAGACAAGATTAACTCCAAAAATACCGAAAAGGCAAGGTAAGGGTTTAACCTTTCTACGATAGCAATCAGTCTTCTCGAGGGACGGTTTTCTCAATTTTCATTTTTTTCGATTCTAACTAAAGATATCTCCAATATATACTCAAATTGGAAAAGAAAGGTAAAAATCACACTTTTTTGACATTTCCTTATATTCGAAAAGTTCAGGCTGTATTTAAGAAAATGAAAACCGTCCCTAGACAAATTGATTGGTTTGCTAAAAAAAAACATTAAGACATCATGAAAAAATTCAAATGGTTTTGTTATGTCTGAAAATTTGGAGCAAGCTATATTTTTTTAGTATTTTTCTCAAAATACGGAAAGTTTTACATTAAGTCGGACTCAGAGGATTCGAAATATTATTTTTTTGTGTAAAGTCAAAATTCAGTTTTGCAAATATAAATGCATTCATTATAATTATTAAAAAAAAAAAAAAAATGCAGAAATCCGAAATTGAGAGGATGGATTTTGTTTTGATGCAGTAAACATTTATGGGTAGTATACGTGCCATAGGATACTGTTTGTATAACAAAAATTCCGGATCCGGGAATTTTATTACAAAGTTGTTGATTTTCTATATGAAGGGATTCGATTTTTAAAGCTTACAATTTCACACTTGTATTAGTCTATGAGAACAAGCATTATGTACATGCAAAGAAACACGATTTGTGGAAATTGAGGGCGCCCTCTTCAGGAAATCTCTGAGTCGGCCTTTAATCTGTGCCACCATCGGGTTCATTGACCAATTTTCTTTCCTAGCAATGTATCCTTTTACACAATAATCAAATATTGCCAAAGTTACAAACCAAAAATAGATTCGCATAATCTCAGGGTTGACACGTCCTTAAGTACACAAATTTGCACATACTGAGCTAGGAGAATGTATAATTTTCATTTAAAAAAGGACATTACAACACTGTAGCCAAGGGAAAACTGATTTTGGGAAACATTTACTAAAATCAACAATAGCAATCAGATCACTAAAATTTTGGTAACAAGATATATGCCATGACTATCTATGCTCTCGAAAATGCACCTTTTAACATTTTAAGGGACATTTTTTTGCAAACAAGACTGGCCATTGTTATGTATTTTATGTATTACATTGTAGCACAAGACACTCCAATACATTTGTTAACAATGGCATTTAATTCAGCACTAAGCAGCAATCTGTAGTCTCAACCAGTGTTTTACATTTTTTGTTTCACTCAA
>JAMKCH010040643.1:0-37961 GCA_023653785.1 Ophioderma brevispina | reverse complement strand
AGAAGTTATTTTTGTATTCACATGTACATGATACTTACTTTGTTTTAAAGTGCTTGTTCCGATTTATGTGTATTGTGTTTTCTACTTGATATGAGAGCCTGGCACTTGCACATATACCCCATCAAGTACCGTGGGAAACAAACTTGCGGTTTTGATGGTAGACGCAATAATGCATGTTGCAATGCCCTATTCAATACTGTGCTAATATTGATGGTTATCCACTAAAATGGTGTTTTTTTCATTATTATCTTGGGAATGAAATGTATTTAAGGGATCAAATTTCAGGACGACAATGAGAAAAATTTGGCATTTCATCTGATATCAAAATCGATACTACTTCCGGGTAAATCAAGGGGGGGGGGGCACCTTTAACCACAATTCAATTTTTTTCTGAATTATGAAATTTGGTGTAAGGTATGCCATACACCAACATGTCCTATGGTCATATGTAAATTTATTTAAATTTTGGCTTCACTTTGCAAAAAACCTGAAACATAAATTAACACCATGGATTTTGCTTTTGGTATTAATATTATATTTTATTACATAATTTTATCCTCCATAATTATAAAATTGATTCATAGATGAGGTTAGGAAATAATGCAAAACATAATCACAATAATACGTATTATTTTAACCTCCACAACATTGTTAGGTAAACAATTACACAATTAAAAAAGCCAATTAAATTTACATGCAGGTAATACAGGGTAATGAAATTTTGCAAAATGTATGATATTTATCATCTATACCACTTTGCTAGGGTTATGTGCTCCCAACATGTCCGAATTAAAGGCTGACTCGGAGATTTCCCGAGGAGGGTGCCCTCAATTTTCACAGAAATCATGTTTTTTTTAATAGACATATTACATAATGCTTATCCATATAATAACTGCTGTGTGAAATAGCTAAGCTCAAATCAAAGTCCTTCATAGAGAAAATTACATCTTTGTTACAAAATTTCAGATGCGGAATTTTTGTTATACACAGTATCCTATGGCACTGTTATACTATACATAAATGTTTACTGCATGAAAGACAAAAATCTGATTCATCTCAAATTTCAGAATTGAGCATTTTAGGTGACTACCTTTAGTTTGACTATTTTTAATTTATACACAAAAAAAAATATATTTTGAAATCTCTGAGTCAGCCTTTAAGTGGCTTCTACTGTATTAAGAGTACAACCTTGGGCCAAAAAAAAAAGCTTGCTTGTTTCTTGTGCACTGCTATTTTAAAAGTCACAGTCAAGACATCATTTTGTCTAAAATTCTGACAATTTGGTAATTATTTTTCCCAAGGTAAATATTTTTCTGATCTTCAAAACTAGGTCAGCTGGTAGAGTTCAAGACAAGCAAGCATTTTTTTGCCTTTTGTTAACATTTGGTTAACTAGGTTATTTGATCCTCAGCCTTTCCCCTTAACATGCATCATAAACAAGCCAAGATATCATCTGAACCACTGGGCACATAATGTATGTGTGCCTAATCATACAGGGTGTCCAAAAATGTATTACACTTGGGACAAGAGCTTTAAAGGTCCCAGGAAATGCAAATAGAACTGTTGTGGTTTGTGTCAAGTCTACAAGGAGGGGCGAGAAAGCATTCAATATTTGGGTTGGTGATGACATCATTAGTGACTATTGATTTTTTAGAGAGTATTAGAAAATTCCAGGTGACTGGGGTGAATCTATTCATGGCACTGACTGAAAAGCAATAGTTTTCTCTAATGATGGCACTGGTAGTGTATCTTTTTTGTGGCCTGTTTATTGGAATGGAATGCCCCGTAAAGTGGGACTGTTTATCATCTCATTTCTGGGATCTGTTTAAGTCAAATAAATTAGCTTTTCATTTCCTTCCAAACCAATATGGAACAAAGAGATGCTTCATCAAAAAAGAGTGCAAATCGAGTTGGGCTTGATTTGCATTGCTATGATCTTTTAAGATTGTCATAAACATGATTTTGTAATTGTAAACTTTAACTGGCAAACACCACCTAGTGAACATTAAGGACTATTAAATATGAAAACAAACCCCTTCGTACCTCATTATGATCAATCAATATCCTTAGGCAATGTCTTTATTGTCAGCAATTCTTAGAGTTCTGGAAAGGGTATATCGTTCACTTCAGTTAGCATCAAGATCATCAATTCTCTTACACACGAGAAAGAATTTCTTGTAACGGATTTGGTTTGGTTGTGTCATGTGCTCAATATTATGTTGATATTAACATTAAATTCCGTCTAAGCTTAAAAGGGAAAGAAAAGTAGATAATGATGAAAGCCAGTAGATTTTGTCCCTTAGTTCATGTCATGCATTTCAAATTCTTATAGGCAGAAACCAACATTTAGCATATAGTTTGTTCTAATATCAAATTGGAATGAAATAATAGGGTTAAATAAAACGCTTCTATCTGGCTCAAAAGCATTGCCCACTTTGACACACTCGATGTGAAGTCCCTTACAATGTAAGAAACTAGGAATTTCTTTATCATTAAAGGGGAAGACATTACACACAAACACAGTGGCCCATGGTCTGTCTAATGCTATCAGAATCAACCAAGGTTTTTGAACAGATGTTGAACCTTAAAAAAGAGGCTGCTTGCTAGGATCATGGAAATTCTGTAATAGTATTATTGGAGAGGCTCAACCTATAGTGTTTAGACAATTGTTCAAAGTTGGACACAGTTTATAGGGTTTTACTCCAAATCATGAAATAAACTCTTTTAGATGTATATGTAGTAATGATTACAAAAATCGGAACTGAACATTTTCTGCGAGTTAGCGGGATACTTCATTCCTGGAAAGTGAAAACTTGTAAGGTTGTATATTTTATGATAATTATATCTTGGTAAACGAAATTATCAAAAACACATTATGTTTTATAAATCATTTTAAACTGAAGCCTGATGTCCTTTCCAATGTTGACTGAAATATATGCATTCCCTTCTGAGAAGTGGAATGCCCCAAATTACCATAATAACACCCCTAAAAGAGAATGGCCTCGAGCAGTGACCCCAGGTCACACCCTGTCGACTTGCTCTTCCTAATTCCGTTTTGGCTCAAGCCCACACGGACGCGTGAAAAAATCATGCTGTGGGGCGGGTCTGGAAGCGGCAGGCAACTTGGAAAGGAAATTTTCAGGCTTCAGTTAAATGATTTATTAAAACATAATGTGTTTTTGAATATAAATCATTACACTGAACTGATTTCCTTACACCAATGTTGGACTGAAATATATGCATTAACCCCCGTTGAATGAATAATTTCAATCAACACCAGACAAGCACACTCAGTCGGAGGTGGAGCATATCTCAGAGCAGCCAACAGAAGGCAGCCAAAGGCGAGACCCGCCATAAAACTCGGGGACATAGATGCTCACCTTTCAACGGGATACTCGGGCGAGCGCCACAGTCGGCAACCGGATGTGAGACTTTATGTATAGTGAAGTGAATGTAGTGGTGTTTCTGAAGGAGTGCCTCGCAACGTTCTCTTGGAGAGTTTGTACGTTTCTGTAGTACACCGACGAAAACGTTGTGGGAGGCCCTCCAGGACATAGCCTCGCAGATTTCAGCAAATGCTGATTCCGCGGTGGTAGGACCATGACGAAGTAGTGTGAGATATTACAAACAGAATGGGCTCGAGCTTGGGAAGCTCCTATCACCGCGTTGGAATCATTAATACAGGTGAATCCATCTAGGCAATTGTCGCTTTTGACGCGGACCAGTGGGGGGAAGCGTGTGTAAGAAACAACGAGACGTTCGTGCCCCTGAGCGGACGCGTTTTACGTTTTAGTACTCAAGGGCCCCGGAACGGCGACACCACAGGCGGATCTTCCCGCACGAAGCGTGACTGCAATTCGGGGTAGATAATGTTGAGTTTGTCGGAAATGAGGAGGACTCGTTTCTTTGCAGGAAACATCCGGTTGAAGAAACAATTTGACCCTGTCCGAGAGAATTCTGACGCTTGACATAGAGATTATTCTTGATCTCCGACATCGTGCTCCACAGCAGGCGAGTGCGGAGAGGCCAGAAGATGTCTTAATGGTGACAGTTTTAGTGATGCCTCAGCAATAGGTTCGAATGGGGGTTCACTCAAATAGTCTAGGGACAGGATTAAGGTCCAGGGTGGGACCGTTCTGGCCGGAGGTGTGTATTAAACATCCCCTCTAGAAGGAAACGGATCGGGCCATCGTCATTAATGGTAGTTCCGTCGTCGAAACCTTATGGATCGCTGAGATAGCGGACTTGTAGTTCCTGACCGTTGAAGTTTCAAGTCCGCTATCGAAGCGTTCAGTGAGCAGTCTGCGATCTCAGCTACAGATGCTCGAGTCGGGACCACCTCTCGTTGCTCACACCAGCGGAAGTAGGGTCGGAGACGCTTAGAGTAGCGTCCATGGTGATTCTTCTTCCCGCTTATATGAGCGAGGCAGCCCTTTGTGAAAAGGCCAGAATCTCGGGGGCATCGTTGACGGATATGGCACACTCCACGCTAGGTGCTCCAGCGACAGGACCTGGCGCTCCCTCGTCCGGAAGGGATAATAGGTCCGGACGGTTCGGTAGAAGCAGCGGCACAGCCGCCAAGCGATCCACCATTGGACGAACCAAAGGTGTTTCGGCCAAAAGGGAGCGATGAGGAGACGCGGCGCCTCCCGCCCTAAGTTTCGGGAACTACATGGTGGTGCAGCATCGGAATTGGTGGGAAGGCATAGACCGTGATCCCCGACCAGTCCATCGCCAGAGCGTTGACTGCCGTATCGCACCCGGGTCGTGTGAGTCTGGGTGCATTACAGAGGGGTGGTGACTCAGGTTCGAGGCGAACAGGTATATGAGAAACATATAACCTCTCGAAGATCTCCCGAACGACCTCTCGGTTCAGGATCCATTCCGAGGCCGTCGTCTGCCGCGTGACAGATCGTCAGCAAAGCAAAGTTGACGCCCACGGAATGTGTACCGCCAGACATCGTGATGGCCCGAAAATCCCGCACCCGCTATGATGCGCATGGCGTCGAGACACAGGGTCCGGGGACCGAGTCCCGCCCGCTGTTGATGTAGGCCACCACGGTAGAGTTGTCCATCTGTACTAGGACACTGGAGTGGTACCATCGCCTCGAAGTGGGCAAGAGTAAGATTCGTTCTATGCCACAATGTCGAGGCGATGACAGGGGCCTGGGCCTCGGTCTGGGACCATGTCCCCGAGACGCTGAGGTCTAGGGTGGTGAACCCCCCCCAACCGACTTTGACGCGTCCGTCGTGATAACAACTCGATGGAGGCGCAGGGAAAGAGATTCCCTGGGTCAGGTTGGGGCGGTGCGACACCATGCCAGGTTGTTCCGGATCCCTGCATTGATTAGGGATCGACGGGAATCTGGGTGCTTGATCGGCCTGTAGTCCGACCGAGGGGGCACATTGAAGCAACCTCATATGGAAGCGACCAGTAGGGGACCAGGTCGACGAGACTGGCCCTCAAGCCTAGAAGGCGAAGCCAGTCTCGAGAGGGGGCCTGCGTAAGGCAGCGCCAGGAGTCGCAGTCTGAACCACGAAAATCCCCCCGCTCGGCCGTCGGCTTGCAATGCCCGGAAGCAGTTGCAGCCGAACGGCACCCAGATACCTCAGGTCTGAGAGGGGGGTAAGGCTCACTTGTCGAAGTTGACAATGAAGCCAAACCTCTGCACGACCTGAAAGGTACGACTGACCATCTCGGACGGACCGTAGATCAGCCAATCGTCAAGGTTAACAGGCAGAGGTTGACCCCCTTACGCCTGAAGAATGCGCCCACCTCCCGGGTCACCCTCGTGAAGACCCTGGGAGAAGGTGAAAGTCCGAAGGGGAGAAACGTCCACTCGTACGGATGGCCCTGGATTTGGAATCCAGCGACGGTCTGTTTTGGCGACTGTGACGTGTAGGTAGGCGTCTTTCTGATCCAAAGAAGACGCCCAACTCCCTTTCAACGGACCAGCAGCGCAGGAGTCGACGCGAGGGTTCATCCTGAACTTCTCGGCTTGATTTTATACTGATTCAGAGGGACTTTAGTTCAGGATGGGACGCCCATCCCCGGTCTTCTTGGGGGCCAAGAAAAACGTCGACCAGCACCCCTCGGTGAAGGGGGTTGACCGGGGAAATGGCACCTTTCGCCAAGAGCGCCGAGGCCTTGTCCAGAAAGAGTTGGTTCTTCGGTTCCCCCGGAAAGGGGGGTAGGTCTCGCTGTGGCGATTTTTAGTCGCCGGGGGTTCCGCGGTGAAAACTCTAACGATCCCACTTCCACCAACGCTCAGACCCAAGGCGCGGGGGAAATGGCTGGCCATTCCCGTGCGCAAGAACTCAAGCGGCGCCCACCGACGGTGGTAAGGTTCCCTTCCGACAGGAGAGACCGCGGCCGCGCCGTTTGGCCCTCAGGACGAAGACTTATTCCCCTTCCAGGCGCCTTGCTTTGGGGAGGGGGCAAGAGTGAGCGGAGAGCAAAAAGACGACACTAACAAGCGTAAAGCCAAGGGGAAGAGCACTTCTCAAGCTAGCTCAAGGGGTAAGGACGAACCGAGTATAAGCATTTCAAAGAGGGAGTGCGAGGAGGGGGGGAGATTGGGATGAGGCTCTCGGCCTCACTCGCTAATATCTACGTTCTTCTAAATTCATCCCTTAAGCCCGTACCTCTTCCCCTTTTCTCCATTCTCTTGCTCCCCTTACATTCTTGGTGGGGTGTCGGCTTCGCTGCTTGGCGGAACGACTGGAAGAAGAGAAGGGATCGCTTCTTCATCTTAGCCGAAGATCCCCGAGGAGATCTTCGCCTGAGCATCCTTGAGCGCTCTCGACTCCACAGGCTCCGCAGCAGAGGCAAGCAGTGAGTCACCGAACTAACCTCCGAATGAGCACGTCCCGCGACTCGGGCTTGGTCTGGAGAGCTCCGATGCAAGATCGGAGCTTAGGGTGCGAAGTTGTGAAGCAGGCGTTATCGCGTCGCAAGAAGCTCAGGCGACATGAACCTCTGTTTGCCGATGTCACTAGCGCGGCTTAGGACAGTCAAAGCTCAGAGGCTCGAGGAGAAAGAAAGAAAACTCCACCCTCGCCCATTGAGGATCTGAGATCGTGGGCGAGGACCATTGAGAAAGCGCCTAGTCTTATACCAGAGGTCACCGCCAGGTATAGGTGCCCTCAGCTGGTCCTCCCAGAAGGGGGAGCAGCCAGCCGGGGCACCCCGGCATGTTGGGCAACTTGGCTGTGCTAGGTAAATCTCTATAGTTGGAGTCCTCCGGAAGGAGTCGTAGTCCCCTCCGGTAGTTCTCAACGGACTTGGGCGAAAAAGTTTTCACCAGGTACGAAGAGAGCTTCTGCGTGACCTCCCCGGAGCGCTTCCACAGAAGAAACCGAGTCGGTGGGTAGCGTAGCATTTTACTTCATCTTTCTTAACCCAGATACGTCTCTTTTACCGTAAAAGATTTTCATGGACGCGTTCCGGAGGGCGGCCTAGGGGAAGCCCAGATGAGCTGTCCATCCTCCGCATGCCGCTTCAGGCGCGCAAGGCAGGCCCAGAGACTTCAGGCCGCCCTGCGCAGCACAAGAGGGGTGCACGCGGGAAGAGAATCCACGTCCTCCTGCCTACGCAGCTGCCGCGGACGTTGAAGGCTGCGAAGGAGTATCACCATGGTGGACTCACCTCCGAACCTGAGTCCACCCCGCCAGCGCTGTCCTCCGAAACATCGAAGTCGCGGCGCTGGTAGGAGTCCTGAGAGGGACGGGCCGCCCAGAACGATGCGGCGACGAAGGAGGGGGCCAGGCGACGCCTCCTGGGCGGCGACACCAGGACCTTCCACAGGGACCAAGCCAACACCAACTGGCATAGGGCTGGGCCGCAGGAGCCATGAGGTTCGACTGCAGCCAGCCCGACCCTGACGAGGTAACAGGCCGAGCCGAGACCGAGAGAGAAGGGGCGAGAATCGGGGTCGGGGACGAAAAAAAATAGTAAAAGGCCATGTAAGAAAGAACAAGGGTAGTGGAGGGGTAAGACCGCCCCTGCCCGGACCGGTACCAGGCTGTGTACAGCCTCAGCTTGAGTGGCTCCCAGGAAGGAGACAAACTGCTGCAGCAGCGGTGCAACCGCCCCGCTCGAAAGCAGGTCAGAGAAGCAGCCCCGACAGCACCCTGGTGCCTGCGGATGGGCAGCCGACGGCGGAGGCTGCGAAGTGACATAGCTGGAGGGGCTCCCCGCAAGCGGGGCAAAGCCCCGGTCGAAAGACATACCGGGCTGTCAGCCCCAGAGTCAGCCGGAGGGGGGTGGATAGGCCACGTACGGGGAGGCCGCAGCGTAACATGAGAAGGTAGGCTGCAGCGGGAACTGTGTCCAACGAAGGGGGGAAGGGGTAGGCCATGAAGGCTGCCCCCCCGCGGAAAGGAACGCCAGAGACAGGGGCACCCACCGGGACCCCACCATAGGCGGACGCCGCGGAAGCAGATGCCGGAGGACCCAGCCACTAGACTACGCCCAGTGGCGTACCCGGCCAACAAGAGGCCCGAGCCGACCGAATCAGCTGGGGCATCTGCGCAGGCCAGCCCAGCGGAGCGCCACTCGCTACCCCAAGCCAAGGGCCCGGCGAGGCAGGCAGCATGCGGCGTTGCTGAGAGGCACTGAGGACTAGCAGGCTAGACATGGGGGTGTAGCGGAGAAGCCAACACCTGCGGCATCCCCGCCAAGGGTGATACCGAAGCCAACGCCCCAGGGTTTGCCGAAACATACCCCGAAGTGAAGTGATGGGCCTACCGTGGTCGCGGTCGAAATGCCCGAAGACACCGGGACCGCAACCCCCCGTTAGGTGTGGACATCAAAGGCGATGAATCCAGCCCGGGGCGGGACCGGGCTACCACCATCACCACCACCACCACCGGAATGCCCGCAGCCGCCAGTCCCCCGAGGGATTGGCATGAGCAGCCGGCCAGCCTGCAATGGAAAGCACCTAGGGCTGAAACCAGGCGAGCAGGGACGATGATGCGCTGAGGGGGGCGGCCCGAAGCCACCCCCTCAGCGCTTCGCGAAGTAAGCCGAAGCTCCCCACCTTTGGGCAGACCCAACAGCAGCAGCGGCGCCTCTTGACGCGCCCCGGACCGGGAGCCCGAATACCACCCCCCTCCCGTGTACGCAACACGAGCGACGCTTACCATGTTCGATGGGTGCCCATTGAACATCCGACAGTCCAAGACAAGAAAAGTGGCGCACCGGTCGGTGGGGCGGGGGGAACATTGCCTGGGCCTCGGACACTAAAGGATGGGGGTCAACTCATGAATGGAGGCGGGGCAGCGAACACAATTGTGCGCCATATGAACGGGTGGGTGAGCGTGAGTTGCTAGATGGAATAGCGCGCGCAAAACAAAAAACCGTACAGAAAAAAAAACAAGCGTGCCGTGGAGGTTTCCCGGTACGCAAACGTCAGCACACAAAAACCAACTCGGGTAACTGAGTCGTGAACGGTTAAAGAAATTTTTCAAACACAGTTTTCACATATTTTATTAAGTATACCACAAGCATATATAAAATAATAGCACACCAGACCAGTAAAAATTGTTAGCGAGCAAGCCCGGATAACAAGATAACAAAAACAAACTCCACATATATAACAAAGCAGTCAACGCAGCAACACGTGCGTTCAATGGCTGCCTTTGGTTACCTTTTTTCCGCTATACAGATCACATGACCGCATTGGCGGCCAAAAAAAGGATACAAAACAAGAGCTCTCCGACGGCGTAAAAAAGGCTCCGTTTTATTCCGTCCGAATGAACGCTATAAATACATTATAATCCCTTATATAATCCAGTAGATATGGTAATCCGTGCTGGACAGGCGGCCAAACGGAATTGAGGAAGAGCTAGGTCGACAGGGTGTGACCTGGGCCGGTCACTGGGCGAGGCCATTCTCTTTTCGGGGTGTTATGATTGGTTAATTTGGGCCATTTCACTTCTCAGACGGGAAATGCATATATTTCAGTAAAACATTGTGTAAAGGAAATCAGTTTTAAAGTGTAATGATTGTGATATACACACCTTCCCTTATAATATTCACATATTACCAAGCCTTTATTACAGGCGATAGTCATATTAATAGTGAGATATATCAGTTTTATTGGTGACGTAGTTGAAGATCTATGGGCCAGTCTTCGGGAAGTCACACAATGACCGAACTTAATTTGCATCCCATGACAAAACCAACAAATATAGCGGAGAAAAGTGGAAAAATATTTTTGGTTAGGTTTTGGGCAAAATCTAACCAAAAATAATGTTTCACTTTCACTTAGATTATCTGTTTTGTCATGGGAGGCAAATAAAGTTTGGTCACATGTGTGACTTCCCAAAGAAGGGCCCTAATTGAGGAGAGAAAGTAAGAGGTCAGGACAAAGGTAACATTGTCTACTGGTAAATCCAGACTAATAACTCTGTTTATCTGTAGTCACAGTTATGGTGAAATTAAGACTTAGTATGAGAGGCTTAAATTGAGTGGCTTATACAACAAGAATAATGAAAAAATGCTGTAGTCCCCACCACATGCCAATGAAAACTGGTAGAACTTTTGTACATTCTATACAATGTAACCTATAATTCAAATGCTACCTTCAATCGCCACGTAACAGAAATGAATTTCACCACTTCACAAAAATCAACAAAAATGGTCTTTTAACATTGTTTTAGGTTACACCAAAAAATAATTTGGTGACGACATTTTCACTGCTTTGATAATTTTGCACTTGGTAAGTCTTGTTTTTCACAAAAAAAAACATTGAATTGGTTCAAACCTACCTACAAAATTAAACATTTCAGTATACGCAACTCGCCAATTGTGTTTTTTTTGGGGGGGGGGGAGGAAATGAAATTAGGGATTGGACACCAAACCTGCATACTGTACGGTTAAGTGAGAGTTTCCCTTTTTCTTTACAAATGGTAGTTGGTTAAACCAAAGTTTTAAATCCGGTTTGTCCCTGCTAAACGGGGTGGCCCGGAGATAAACCTCACAATCAGCAATATTGCTCTGTTTTTGGAGGATTTATTGGAGCAAAAGATAAGACCGATGCCCTTCCTGACGTCAATCACAGTTTTTGGCGGGGGCCTAGCCTTTGGGGCAAACCATGGACCACCATGCAAGACGCATGTTGGATGTGCCCCAAAAGCTTCCTCCAGAGCTAATTGCCCTTGTAGGTAGATCTTTTTCATTCTACCCGGGTGATCAGTACCCTCATTCATCAGATTTCAGTAGAAACCCGATGGGGGTCACGGTTTTTTAGCCGCCGAAAACTTGGCCCTGGGACAGTTATAGTATTAGTACTGGTTAGAGCAGGTACCAGTAGCAGGCCCTTATAGGAAACCTGGCCTGACACATGTTGTATTGATTGCAAAATAAAAAACTTACCCAAGTGGACTGAAAGGGTGGGCCTGCTTTTTCTGGGACCTAGGACTTGGAGGGCAGTAAGTGAAAAAGTGCAACTATAAGGTGTATGCTAAATGTCTGTGGCCCACAGAGACCAGGCAAAACTGACGGAAAGAGCCCCAAAAAAAAAATAATGCCAAATATGGTCTTTTGATTGCATCGGACCACTAACCAAGCTGTTCCATGGGGCATTGTGTCATTGGGAAGATACGTTTATACTTGGAACTGAAGGTTAAAATTGGTTTCAAATGTCATTTTTTTATCATTTAGGTGCTTAAACACTGCAAACATGATGAGGTAAAAAACGAGTCGCCTAGAACTCGACTTGTGGTTATGATTAATTCAGATTTCACATTATAACCCCCCCCTCCCCCCCCCCCCCCCCCCCCCATTCTCAACATAGATTATATTATGTTATTCTTTTCAAAGCTAGCTAGATAAAATGATTTGTAAAATACATTTTTAAAAGACAACATATTGTGAAACGAAATATACCTTCATCTTGTGCTATTCGAAATACCTGCACTTTCCCCCAAATAAGAAAACAACTTTCCACAAATTTAAGAAGCCATAATAATTTAAAATGTACAATTAAACACAGAAACTATAAAATGACACTAAATTGTGACACTTAAAGGTGCAAATGCGAGATTTCACATACAGGTGTCCTAAAAAATGTGAAATTCTGATTTCTGCACTAAGGTAAAACTTTCTATCAAAAATATCCCCATGTGAGAGGATTAAGCAGAGATTGCTTTCGTACAAAAATTGTGAAATTTTCTAATTTTACTATAGGAGCAAATAGTAAAAGATTCAGCCTATGTTTCATATTGAAAGTAACCTAATCAAAATTGCCTTTGTTTTAAATTTCAACGGTATTTCTGTGCCAAATACAAGGTTAAAAAAATTGAAGGGTCTTATTTATAGAAATCACTACATATGACACAATTATCACAAATATAGGGATGCCACAAAATCTCTCGTTGCCCCGTTAAAGCACAAATATAAATTTGAGGATTAATGAATTAGGTCAGTAACTTGTTGAAATAAAAACAACCAAACAACATGTGACTAATGCAGCATGTACTAGCTTTGGGTTGTCTCGGACAACTGTTTTCTTGTACAATTGTATCTAATTATTGCTCCTTTACAGGGATGGGAAAGGCAGTGTCAGCACTTAGAAATAAAGGGTTCTACATTTATTTTAAATTGACCTTTGACCTCCCCCCGCAGGAAACCTGTAACCATTACATGGAGTATAAATGCACACAGGGATGGTGATTACAAGGATCTCTCCTGAACATAGTCAGGTAAGGCGAGACAAGGGCGAGACAGGGATCAAAAATGTTTTTGTCAACTCTCACAATCTGAGGTTAAGATTAGGTCTAAATCTTGAACAAAAGCATCTAACAATGCACATGTACATAGAAATAGGGACAACGGGCTTATGTAGGGTCAGTGGGAGCTGTAAAACGATTTGTCCACCGGTTTTGATCCTAGTGCAAGTGAGTGCAGTTTAACCCCAGAGGGGTATGGAGTCAATTCCAAAACACACTGAATTTTGGGAAATTGCATGCAATAAGGTCATGTGATCCAAAAATCTTATTCTAACACATAAAAACCCCGACTTTGCCATCATTACCCCAAAAGATTGCGTACTTAGGAATTTTTGGCATAATCATGATATGTCTTTGTGGTCCTTAACCTTCAACACTTATCGTATCCGTAAGTACAGTACAGTGATAGGCACATCACAATGCATTGGGGGATTGATTCAAAAACACCCTTGCCTTATTAACCCACAGATGGCTGACTAATCTGGGAAACATTACACTCTGTATAGACTAAATAACATCGTTTAAAACAAATATTTCCAAACCCTGTTCTTATGCACACATCGACCCAGATTTGGCCAATTTAGGGGAAAAATTTGCTGTATACGGATGTAAAGTGAAAAGTTGGGGGTGGGGGAATGCCCGATTCATCCTTTTTCCATCTGTCTTAGACCGGGTTTTCGTTCTTTCCTTCATGCCACTACAGATGTGCTATATGACCTACCTATACAACAATTATACAAGTGCATATATGCTTTATGAAAGTGTCCCTGAGGAAATTAGTCATTTTTTTAGAGCAACAATTTGACAGCCATTTTTTTTTTAAAAATATTGAGGGTTTTTTGTTTTCTAAACAGGTCTTGGAGGTATCAGTTGCACAAATTCCAAAACAATTGGTTATTTTAAGTTGGTTATAAAAACAAATATTGCATTTCAACTAGAAGGGTGTAAATGCTGTCATCAGTATAGGTTTCTATGGCGTCTAAGCTGACGTCACAAGTGGACATTTTGAGGGTATGGGGAAGTTTTTGGGCGGCTTTTTGTGGTGATGATTCCCATAGGGCGCCGTGTAAACTGGCCATAACATGCGCCAAATTTTTACCTGAGGTGATAGCAGAGACTGGAATGGCAGCCGCTAGTTGGAAATTTACATGCAAATTTGAGAATGGCCTATGGCGTTTCACTGCATGCTAGAATCAGAGAAGTGACACGTTTTTGTTCTCCCTCCGAGGAGGAACCAGGGCTGCAATGAACTAAGATTCAGAGTTATGAGAAAGTATGTGCAGCCGTTGTGGTGTCGCGAAGTGATACAGCGCAAAAAAAAAGAGGGCCGAAAAGGTTTAAGCACCGGTAAGTGACCCGGATGAGTAAGACAGCCTTAAGTGTGATAGGAGGAGAAAATTTCACATCTACCTAATTTCACTAATAAAGAGACATTTATTTTTACAGCAAAAATAACTTCTGATTATTTCCAACAAAAAATGAAGTTGAGTGTGCATCGATACAATAATTGATTGATCGGCAAAATCTATAGTAACAAAATGCAACTGGATGCTTATATAATTTGACATGCATAATTACATTTCTCATTCTACAAAATAGATAAATTGACTGCCACTATTATTAGTTATTAAGTTAGACAGGGTGGCACAAACAAATGTGCCTTCCACAAGACACAAATGGTAGCAAAAATGTTACCTCATAATTGATTGTAATAGTACGGCCTCATATTGAACCAAAAGCTAATTCTACAAAAAACAAACAGCTTTGCCAATTGTATCATTTAGTGTGCTGTCAGGAACTCTTTCGATTTCGGGTACACAGACCTGTTGGCATGAGGGCCAAGTTTGTGGGGAAATCAAGCCCTTTAAAATGGACAGTGAATACATTTGAAATCTGAGGGTGGTGGTTCAAATCCAGCCTTCAGCACAAGGGATGTATTTGTGTTTGTGGTCACCACTAGGTCACGAACGTAATTGGAGAGAAGGGAAGGAGGGCCTAAGAGCAACCAAAGTCGTAAAGGTGACAAGTTAGGAAAAAGGGATGAACTCGTCGGCCGCTTGAATTTGTTTCAAGGTATTGAAAAAAAGAACAAAATTCAAAGAAAATATTTTTTTATGCAAAGATATCATACAAATTCAATCATCATGAGCATCACCAGAAAGCCAATATTCAGAATCCAATCTGAACAATATTGAGATTACAAATATAAAAGATCAATGCTAGGAAAGTCATTGAAAAACTTTAAAAATGAATTCACAATGCTTATGGTGATGATTCCTTGAATTTTTCAATTTTAACAAGAACTCTTTTTGTGTGATCTTTCGGTTAACTAAAATGATCAACCTTTAATTGAAAGGACAAAGTCCCCATTTTGATTACGATGATGGGCACTAATTAGAAAAAATACCCACTGAATGGTTGCGGCGATCCACCAAGGTTTGGAAAGTTCCTTCTAGATTGTTTACAAATTATATAAGTTATGTGTTTGCAGGGCAAGAAGAGACTTCTTTCAACACCACCATCCAATGACTGTGACCTTGGCAACTTCAGAAAGAGGTTTTAAAATGCAAAACTTGACATCCAATAACGAGTGAATTGTCAAAAAGGGTATTACTAAAATGTCTTTTTATAAATGCATGAATTAGTTTGTAAAAACAAATTAGGCTTTGATTTGCATCCATTATGACTGGAATATATCATTCGAATGCAAAAATAGGATTTAATTATTGGATGACAAAGATTGTGGTCAAGGTTAGATATAGTGTTAGAATGGACTAGCGTTAAGATAAAGGGATTTTGGCAGGGGTGAGAAGCTAGCAAACCCAATAAGATAGTACATACTCGTAATAAACCGAATACTTCAGCAACATTATTGCAACTCACCCAAAAATATCACAAGTTTAGGAATTGTATTCACCAATATCTTACCTACACATGCCCTCTGTGGTACAATCCTTGAAATAGAGTTGCTGAGTTCCTTTAGCACATAAAAAAAGTATTCCCTGCAGATGTATGGACTGAAGTAATGAAGTATGAAGAAGAGTAGTATGTAAAGCAGTAAGATCTCTCTAAAAATAATTTATGCTCGTTGAGAACCGCAGATAGGCGTTCGCAGCAGCACATATGGATGGAAAAAACAAGATCCAGCAGGTCCGGAGTCAGGAAGGGGAGCCTTTACGATCGAAACAATAATTACGACATATTGTTAATAGCAACGGTTTTTTATTTTTTTTAGCCTTTTATTCATGGGTGCTCAAGTCTATTTTCTATAAATAACAGTACCCATGAGCAAGTGGCCATAAGGTCCTCCCATCACATAGTATGGCCAATGTTTTTTAGTTAAGTTTACACGCAATCGCACGCACACACAAACACAGATTCTAATATTTAGAGATTGGTTACTTATTTGTTGGACAGAAGTGGTGAACCAGACTGATCAATGACCCACAACAAGGCTAACCTGATGGGGCCAAATCCCACTAAGGCCCCAGCTTGCAGCATGTACACAGGTTGTATGTGTGAAGTAGCCAACAAATTTTTAATCAGACATAATTATTGGGACTACATGCTGCCTCTTACTGGATCTAAGAGCAAATTAGAGTGTACTCTGCTAGCTGTGTGGGAACCATTTTATTCATTATCATGGCCTAATGTCAGCAGACTTGAAGAGATGCCAACTGTAAGAAAGCAAAAATGACAGGGGAAGAAAAACATTTCAATCAAAGTATCAAGACTTATCACGACATAGGGACTCTATTTGTAAAAAGAGGGTAAGGAATGTGGGAACGAAGAACGAGAGGAGTTGGGAAGGAATGAAAAGGATCTCGGCTTGGGGGGGCAGAAAAGGATCGTTGAAAAAAACGGGACAAAAAAGATTCATGGTCAACGCACAGCCAAGAAATTCTTGACAACTCTCTTCCACATCCCTCGCCTGTGAAGGTAAAAAAGTGCACGGCAACAGCATGATGGCAGTGGGCCAAAGCAGTAGTGGCAGTTGTTAGGATTGGGCGTCCAAGACGAGGAAGTATACAGTGGTGTCACTAAGATTCAGAGTTATGAGAAAGTATGTGCAGCCGTTGTGGTGTCGCGAAGTGATACAGCGCAAAAAAAAAGAGGGCCGAAAAGGTTTAAGCACCGGTAAGTGACCCGGATGAGTAAGACAGCCTTAAGTGTGATAGGAGGAGAAAATTTCACATCTACCTAATTTCACTAATAAAGAGACATTTATTTTTACAGCAAAAATAACTTCTGATTATTTCCAACAAAAAATGAAGTTGAGTGTGCATCGATACAATAATTGATTGATCGGCAAAATCTATAGTAACAAAATGCAACTGGATGCTTATATAATTTGACATGCATAATTACATTTCTCATTCTACAAAATAGATAAATTGACTGCCACTATTATTAGTTATTAAGTTAGACAGGGTGGCACAAACAAATGTGCCTTCCACAAGACACAAATGGTAGCAAAAATGTTACCTCATAATTGATTGTAATAGTACGGCCTCATATTGAACCAAAAGCTAATTCTACAAAAAACAAACAGCTTTGCCAATTGTATCATTTAGTGTGCTGTCAGGAACTCTTTCGATTTCGGGTACACAGACCTGTTGGCATGAGGGCCAAGTTTGTGGGGAAATCAAGCCCTTTAAAATGGACAGTGAATACATTTGAAATCTGAGGGTGGTGGTTCAAATCCAGCCTTCAGCACAAGGGATGTATTTGTGTTTGTGGTCACCACTAGGTCACGAACGTAATTGGAGAGAAGGGAAGGAGGGCCTAAGAGCAACCAAAGTCGTAAAGGTGACAAGTTAGGAAAAAGGGATGAACTCGTCGGCCGCTTGAATTTGTTTCAAGGTATTGAAAAAAAGAACAAAATTCAAAGAAAATATTTTTTTATGCAAAGATATCATACAAATTCAATCATCATGAGCATCACCAGAAAGCCAATATTCAGAATCCAATCTGAACAATATTGAGATTACAAATATAAAAGATCAATGCTAGGAAAGTCATTGAAAAACTTTAAAAATGAATTCACAATGCTTATGGTGATGATTCCTTGAATTTTTCAATTTTAACAAGAACTCTTTTTGTGTGATCTTTCGGTTAACTAAAATGATCAACCTTTAATTGAAAGGACAAAGTCCCCATTTTGATTACGATGATGGGCACTAATTAGAAAAAATACCCACTGAATGGTTGCGGCGATCCACCAAGGTTTGGAAAGTTCCTTCTAGATTGTTTACAAATTATATAAGTTATGTGTTTGCAGGGCAAGAAGAGACTTCTTTCAACACCACCATCCAATGACTGTGACCTTGGCAACTTCAGAAAGAGGTTTTAAAATGCAAAACTTGACATCCAATAACGAGTGAATTGTCAAAAAGGGTATTACTAAAATGTCTTTTTATAAATGCATGAATTAGTTTGTAAAAACAAATTAGGCTTTGATTTGCATCCATTATGACTGGAATATATCATTCGAATGCAAAAATAGGATTTAATTATTGGATGACAAAGATTGTGGTCAAGGTTAGATATAGTGTTAGAATGGACTAGCGTTAAGATAAAGGGATTTTGGCAGGGGTGAGAAGCTAGCAAACCCAATAAGATAGTACATACTCGTAATAAACCGAATACTTCAGCAACATTATTGCAACTCACCCAAAAATATCACAAGTTTAGGAATTGTATTCACCAATATCTTACCTACACATGCCCTCTGTGGTACAATCCTTGAAATAGAGTTGCTGAGTTCCTTTAGCACATAAAAAAAGTATTCCCTGCAGATGTATGGACTGAAGTAATGAAGTATGAAGAAGAGTAGTATGTAAAGCAGTAAGATCTCTCTAAAAATAATTTATGCTCGTTGAGAACCGCAGATAGGCGTTCGCAGCAGCACATATGGATGGAAAAAACAAGATCCAGCAGGTCCGGAGTCAGGAAGGGGAGCCTTTACGATCGAAACAATAATTACGACATATTGTTAATAGCAACGGTTTTTTATTTTTTTTAGCCTTTTATTCATGGGTGCTCAAGTCTATTTTCTATAAATAACAGTACCCATGAGCAAGTGGCCATAAGGTCCTCCCATCACATAGTATGGCCAATGTTTTTTAGTTAAGTTTACACGCAATCGCACGCACACACAAACACAGATTCTAATATTTAGAGATTGGTTACTTATTTGTTGGACAGAATGTGTGAACCAGACGATCAATGGCAACCTCACAACAAGTCTAACCGATGGGGCCAAATCCCCACTAGAGGAGGCCCACAGCTTCAGCATATACACCAGGTGTTTTTTGAAGTCGCCAACAATTTATCAGACTAAATTATTGACTAATGCTGCCCTTCCCTATCTAAGAGCAAATATAGTTGACTCTCTAGCTTTGGGGTTGGGAACCCTTTTATCATTTATCATGGCCTATGTCAGCAGACTTGGAAGATGCCCAACTGTAAAAAAAGCAAAAATGACAGGGATAAAAACCATTTCAATCAAGTATTAAGATCTTATCACGATTAGGTACTCTATTTGTAAAACTATTTCAGGATGCCAACTTTCAGCTAATTAGTTACTATAAAATGGGTAGAAGAACGGATCTTTAAAAAAGTACAACAAAGATTCAATTTGTCAAACTCCCAATCCAAAAATTCTTGCATCTCTCTTCCACATCCCCTCGCCTGTGCAGGTAAACAGTGCACCGGAACAGCATTGATGGCATTGGCAAAGCAGTGGCAGTTGTTAGGATGGGCGTCAAGACTAGGATGTACAATACAGTGGTGTCACTACATAATCATACTCTCAGTGACACGCAATAAAGCCCATTAGAAGACATGAGTTGTTGTAGTCACTTTTCTGCAATCCACTGGGTGGGCAGGGAGAGAGAAGTCAAAAATAACTTTAACAATATGAAACTGGCAACTTAGTTTTCCGACATTATTTACATGCTTTGGGTGTGACATACAGCATAATAACAAATATATTTGTAAGCAATCAGGGGGTGTAGCAGCCTTGGTTCCATGGGGGGAAATTCCACTAATATAATAATTCCTGGTTAATTAAGTAAACAATTTCAACGTTACTGACAAAAAATTATAGGTTGTCAGAAATACACAAAGTCCCCTGAATCCTTCACCAGAAACACTTTGTTTAGCCCCAAAGTGGTTATTCTTTTCAATATTATTTTGTCATTATCAGATGGGTTTGGGTTTAGTTTTAATCAATTAACATTGTAAAAAAAATGTCAAAAACCATTATGTTTTATAAATCATATAACTGACGCCTGATTTCCTTTCCAATGTGAAACTGAAACATATGTATTTCCCTTTTGAGAAGTGGAATGCCCCAAAATACCTATAACACCCCCATAAGAATAATGGTCCAACCAGTGACCCGAGGTCCACAACACCCCGTTGACCTTTGCTCTTCTCTTATTCTGTTTTGGGGGCCCTGAGCCCATACGGACGCAGAAACATTACATGTTGTTGGGGCGGGGCCTCAAGAGGGAAGTCAACATTGGAAAGGAAATCAGGCCTCAGTTTATATGATTTAATAAAACATAATGTGGTTTTTGACTAAATCTTACCGACTGATTCCTTGACACCAATTTTTGACTGAAACAAATCTTAGTACCTCCATTGAATAAAATGTTTCATTTCATCAGCAAAGAACTAGCACCTAGCATTCGGAGGAGGAACACAATGTTTCGAAGACGTTCGATAGGGATGAAGCCAAAGGTTGAACTAAAGAAAACCGCCAGCGCACACAACAAAGCCACGGAATCTAGATTCCTAAAAGTCAGAAAGCCAATAACCGCCTAGACAGTGAAGTACACCAAGGGTGAGTAAGAGGACCTAGACTTTATAGTGTGTTTAAAAGACCTGGGCCAAGTTTTTTGGAGGAGAGCCAGAGCCTAGAATCCCTCAAGAAAAACCAAGCCTAGGCATAGGCGAGAGGAAGAACTCTTGGGAAGGAGACAGGAGAGCCGACGCAGGGCCTTGGACACAGGGCCAGAATCACCCGCGGCAAAGGCGGAGAACAAGGCTTCACAACCTAGCAAACAACTGAGGATCCGGTAAGGAGCCAGAGAAGCGCAAGGCTGACCCGCTTCAAACGCGGGGCCTCACAAGAAGGCCTAACCCCCAAAAAAACAGGAGCGGGCCCCCCCTAGAGAGAGGGTCCGATCAGAATACCACAGATGAACCCACGGGGAGAGGCCGGGGGGGAGATATAAGGTTGAGATGACACTGAATGGAAGGGCTAAGGCCCCAGCCCCGATTAAGGGCTGAGAGATAAGTCCTGACCCGGAACCCATGAGAAAAGAACTACAGGAGAAGGAATCCCAAGCTAATCAGCCTGGAATGGACCCGAAAGAGTAATAAAGGCGAGTACTAGAGCGCGCCTACCCACGTGATAATTTGGGGGCTTCGCCAAACTCGCCGATAAAACTCAGATCCCAGAGTGGAACTAAGCTTTTCCGGGGTTCAGGAACGGCGCCTTACAGGAAGTTAAAGTAACTAGCCACCTTCACCGATGGACAACCAAACAACCTTTAACTGTGGTTCGGCTGACTAGTCGAACCGAAAAATCCAGACACGACGCATCGATCGGAGACAGCTAACCAAGCCTCAATATAAGAAGCGAAAAAATAAATCCCACCGGTCAGGCTGTCCCCAGCCAGGAGAGTTAGGGACGATTCAGGCCTGACTCGGAGGTAGAACAGAACAAGCCGAGGAAAGAACGAGGAAGACCTCCGCAATACCGTGAAGCCGCCGCGCCAGAACCGGGCAACCAGAAGACATCAAAGGCCTAGATTGGGAATTAATATGATCAACTACAAACTAGCATCCCTCCCCAAGGGTCGGGCCAGAGTCAATCCCATCCCCAGCCCTAAAGGTAGACACAGTGGGCGAACCACCGAGAAGGCTGCCAGAGGGGAAAAACCAGAGTTAGCCCACAGAAAACCAACAAGTTTTGAGCCCCCGAGAGTCTACCTGGGCCGAGAGCCTGCTACTTACTGCTCGGGAAGCCCCGAAGCAGAAGCCCCTAAAACCAGTGGGCGAGCAACAGAAGAGGGGCAGGTGACAAGTCGTAGAGACAAAATGATCCTAGCTACAGGAACTTTCTGGACCTAACGAACCACATCGGTAATCAGAGGGGGCAAACAGGCGAAAGGATCCCACCAAGAAGAGGTCCGCGGAGAGCATAGCGGCTTCGACACGATATCTCCCGAGGAGCAGAAAGTGAAGAGAGCCACCAGAAGGGTGCTACCCAAACGGGCGAGATACCGACTAAGGATCAACCCAGAAGCCCTCGAGAAGTGGGAGTAACCAACTCGTCCACCAAAAAACTCGAGGCATCAGAGCATGGAAGAATGGCTCACAAACGGGTTTAACGCCCCAGAGACTTCACCATTCCCACGCGGGAGGCGATGAGCTCCCAACTCAACTACCAGTCCAGGTCATAGACTGACCGACTAAAAGATTGGGGATAAAAGAAAAATCCCCAGTTGGAAGTGGGTAGACCACCATGTCAGGGCTCCCAGACATAAAGAACAGGAGCCAGAAAGCGACCTGACAACTTGCCCCCAAGACCCCGATTGGTACTAAGACCGCGGGGGCCAAAATAATGTTAATCAAAAGTATATACCACGACACTATGTGTCCCGAAACTGCTTGGTTACTTGCGGTCAACATTTTACATACCATGGGAAAATAGCCCAGGGATCGATCAAGGACGACCAGAACAGAACCCCGCCCCTGTTTCTCAAGTGCAGTCCCCAAGGACTTTAAGAATTTCCACTGAGTTTGCCAGTTTGGTGCATGTTTTTCATTTTTTCATCCATTGAAATTTGTCAAGCAATTAGGTATGCATGTAGGTAATTACCGTGTGATACTAAATGTTGCATCCCAGTTGGTGTATTGTATTTGCCTGTGAACACTAATTTAAACCAAACATATATTTAACATAAAATGTTTTGATGCCATCTACTATGTGTGATTTCTTTCAATTATGTATATAGACCAGTTAACATCCTAACTCAACTTCTTTTGTTGCCTGCGATCCATTCCTGCGAATCGTTAAATGGCCCATAGTATTAAAACTCTAACAGATCCAATTGCCCAGTGGTGTGTAACAATCAGGACGACCTATTTCAAGATACCAGGCCCTAACATGTTACCCCCAAACTCACCGGCTGCACGGTAACCCCGCGTAACGGGGCCGAACCTTGCGAATCGCCGTGCGCTCCCCACTCCATCCCGTTAAGGCCTGGTGAAGCATGCCGCCCGAGCCAGATTGACAAAAAAAACCCGCCGGGCTAGCCTGCTAGCCATGCGTGGACAGTGAGCGTAACCGACACCCCGGCGTCGTCCCCGTAACCCGGGTCCGCCGAGGAAACCACCTCAGGGCCTTTAACGAATCAAGCCCAGAGGCCGGTACCACGGCAGCGCGCCCGTTGACAGAGTCGAGGACACCCAAAACCACGAGCTGCGGGGTCCCGGTACTGGAGATGGATCGGCCCCGAGGGAAAAACTCCGGGCGTCATCTTGCCAAAACACCGCTACGGACGGACTGCCGCCGACCGATTCCCCACAGGGAAAGGGCAGGGCAGCCACCCACGCTAGCCTGAACCGATAAAGCAACGAGCCAAATCAGGCGAGACAGCGCCGGCAGCGTGTAGCCAGGCAAGCCACCGAGGGAGCCGGCGATAGACACTAAGAAGGCCAGCAAAACGAGGCTGCAATACCGGAATGTCCGCAGCCGCAAAAATCCCCATGGGAAAAAGCAGAGCAGACCGTGCTAGCCTGCACGGAGAGCCCACTAGGGACTAGACCAAGGAGCCAGCGGCGCGGGTTAGCGACAGGCCCTAGCCACGGGCGAAACTCGCCGAGCATCCGAGAAACTGCCCTACCTAACCACGCCATGAAGTAGCGAAAGTACAACATCTTAGCGTGAATCCAAAGAGCGGTCGCGACTACACCCCGCCCTGTGAAGAAAAACTACCCACGGACCGGAGCCGAAAACCCCCCCACTTTTTCCTAGCGAAACCATGGACAGGGAAAACTGTTGCTCAATGGCGACCATTTGAAACAGAAAGGCCACCGAAAAGGACCACAGAACACCAAACGGGCGCAGCCGCCGACAGCAGCCGAATGAGAACGCACGGAGAAAGAGGGTCGGGGGCGGCAGAGGGGGAAGCGAGCCAACTGGGCGCGCGTGTCAGAACGAAACGGAGTTGAAAAACAAAGGCGTGCAGCGGTAAGACCACGGCCGCCAACACAGAGACAAAGATACCGTCGCGGTAACAAAGTCACACGCGGTAAAGAATTTTCCAAAGTCAGTTTTCCATCTTTATGAAATAACAACAAGCAAAGAATAAAATAATGAACTACACACCCAAAAAGAACTGTTTTACCTGATAGTAACAACACTACAAGAAACAAGAAGAAAACAGGCTCATAAAAATTCAAGGCAATCCAAAGAAGCAAACTTGTGCGGCAAGGGCTGCCTTTGTTTAAAGTTTTTCACCAGCACACCCCCAAATCACATGACCCCGAACGGCGGCAAAAAACAAGGATTATAAATCATACAAGAACTCTCCGCCGGCCCGCGAAAAAAAAAACCCACCGTATTTCCGACCAGGTAGAGTGATATTCAAATTAATATAATCCAGATATACCAATACAGTAATTTGGGGTGGTGATCTATATAGGAGTATTCGATTAAGAAGACCATCATTCTTGTAACAATTAAGTCTCAAATTTGGCTGCAGTTAGACAGAGGCCGTGATGAACACACGTCCTTCAGGGTTGCTGCCAAACGGATAAGAGAAAAGAGCAAGGTCCCAACTGGGTGTGTGGACCCTGGGGCACTGGTTGGGGGTGCTATAGGTATTTTGGTGGCATTCCACTTATCAAAAGGAAATGCCTATGTTCAGTCAAATTGGTGGAAAGGGGAAATCAGACTAGTGTAATGATTTAACAATGTCCGTCCTCGCCCACATTCCCCCAAAAAAATATTACAATTTCATGGACTATGAGTGTATAAAAAATATATGCCTTAATAAGATACAGTGTTGGGTCCACCAAGTATAGAGGTGGCAGGCCAAATTTGTTTAACAATTTTAACCAATATTGTGCGATTGCAAGTGCCTGTCGGGGCTGCACAGTAACCATAACCAATGGAGGGATGGCAATAATACCAATGCTGAAATAGTAGCCCAAAATAACTTTTAAAGGACCGGCTTTGCAGATCTAATGGAATGGTCCATGCCAGACCACAGGTGTGGCCCCTGATCTTGCATATATATAATGCAAAAACACGATAATCACTGTTAAACATATACCTTATTCACAACTCTCTGAAAACAAAACCAGGATAGCTTACATCTCCTCTTTTCTGCTGTAGGCAGTACACAGGGCTGGGTCCACATTGCACGGTAGGCTAACTAAGAAGCTAACATGTCTACTGTTATGGCATCCTGGCACTGGCGGCACATGCCACGGAAGTCACCAAAGCATTGTAGACGAAAGGATACCCTCGGGGATAGCCCACCTGATAGAAAGCAAAGCAAATGGAGAGACACATATTTAAGAGAGGAAACCTGAATGCGCGCCTATTACCTCAATCAGTATCTTTATAGTCGCCATCACATTTCTGAAACAAATGGTACGCGCGCGTCTGTTGAATTTGCATATTAAAATTTCCGTTGTCAAGTGTTCATCACACACTTCCGGGGTTACTGCGCGTGCTGTCAAATGTTGTTTCAGAATTAATGACAAACACTATAGCTAGAGTGTGTATTGAGTTAATCCCACAAGCACCAGTTTTGGGAAATTTTACTACAATAAGGTCAAGTGCTCCCATCAACATCCCATTCTTAACACATTAAAAACCTGACTTTTACACTCATTTAGGCCACAAGGTGCAAGTACTTAGGGAATTTTGAGCATGCTCATGAAATGTATTGTGGTTTAAATCTTCTTGGAACACTTTTTATCCCAAGTACTGACATGTGTTTATTACCCCCAATACGTATGGAATTGCATCATGGGATATTGGGATTGATTCAAAACACCCTCTGAGTACTAGCATGTGCTACATATACAAAATTGGACTGGTCAGGTGAGGCCATCGTCAAACTATTGACGCGAGGTGATCTCTGAGGACGTACTATTTTCCCAAAGCGGAGCTGAGGGGAAAGAGACGGTCTCGAGATCACCGAAGGTCATAGATTTGACTATGGTCCGAATAAAGGGCATTATATTTTATATACCTCATAAATAATCCTTTCGGCTGCAGTAACGAGACTAAAGCTAGGGCAGAAATTACTATACTAGTCAAGAGTTCATACCAGTCCAAAGAATTACTCATACCGGGCAGAAGTTACTATACCAGGCAGAAAGGGTACTATAGCCGGGCAAAAAAAGGTAATACACGTGTTTATGCGTAAATAGTTGAAAACTCTCCCGTCATGTGATTTTGTTAACCAATCAGATGCAGGGAATCTATCTATGAGGTTTAAAATATGTTATGCTCTGTCAAAAGAACAGATACTTACATTTGACAATGCTCCTGTGGTAGTGAATTGAAAGCAATGATGACTCCAATGATGTTCAACCTTGTCAGCAAATTCTCAATAACTGTAACATAAGAAGTATAATATTTTGGTTTTCTTTCTTAACCTTTTCAAAAGTGTCTGCTTAATCTATAAAAATATTGTGGGCTGCATGCATATATACTCTGAATGCTCTCATGTTAGCATTCATATACCTATGAATGCTATCAAGGCATTCATATTGTCTGCAATTTGCTGTCAGTTAGCATTCAGTATACCTCTGAATGCTCACATCAATTAGCATTCAAGTATACATCTGAATGCTATTAGTTGGCATTCAGTATACATCTGAATGCTATTAGTTTATTCATTCATTATACCTAGATGCTATTCAATTAGCATTCAAGTATACCTATAATGCATCAGTTAGCATCGTATACCTCTGATGCCATCATTAGCTTAAGTATACTCGATGCTATCAATTAGCATTCAGTATACCTCTGAATGCTATAATTAGCATTCAGTACACATCTCGATGTTATCAATTAGCATTCCTTTTCCTTGAATGCTATTAGTTAACATTCAGTTACCATTTATTCAGTATACCTCTTTGAATGCTATTAGTTACATTTGAATGTTATTTATTACGCATTGTAGTGTATTTTTTTTTAAATTACCTGAATATGAGAGGTATGACTTTTTGCAGCTTAATACATTATAACTACTTTTATTGCTTTTTTGTATAAGATGCTTAAAAAACGCAAACCACCTATAGATGTTATGATGTCCTCTAACACACTTAAAAGTGCAATTGATGACAGCATATTGTTCCATATGTTTATGTTTAAGTGCATTATTTTTGTGAAATATCTTCCCTCTTTATCATTCTGTTTTTTAGGGGGCTACCATAGACCACTACAAATGTTTGTCATCATGTGCAAAAACAAACCTTTTATCATGTTCTTAGTAGACTGTGCTGACTTCATGAATGGTTTGAGTTGCCTGTGGGTATCAACCAACTCCCATGTTAAATTGCAGGATTTGAGCCTCCAATGACATATCTTAGATATCAATGACCCCCCCACACACTGATTCGATTACTTTCTAATACTCACATCTAAGTTGTGTAAGAGGTCGGCCATGACCTGTGGTTTGTCAAAGTTGGTTCTCAATTTGGTAATATCTCCTGGTTCCCATACAGTTTCTAAAGGGATCATATGGACAAAGCATTAAACAAAGGGAAAACAGAAATCCTTACCACTTCAACATTCTACTTCCTTCCAACCTGCTACAAAAATTTGTTCCCCAAATTTTTTTGTTTCATTGTGAAGGACAGCCAAGATTTTAAAGTGTGTGACCCAATCATCACCCCGCCCCCCATTTCTTTCCTCCATAAATCAACTTTGATATCAGATAAGATGCCACCCACTGTCCAACTGGCCAATTTATACACATTTTGCTTAACTACTAACCAAACAACGTGATCGAGTTAACTAAAAATGAAATTGGACCAGATCGGGTTCCCCACCCTTAGGTTTGATAGACCCGTTTGCTATATTAACCCTAACCGACCGGTCGTTTTGGCCGACCGATGGCCCAAATGCAACGCTGGGCAATCATTTTTATTTTTACGGCCAGATGCAACGAGAGCCAAATTTGCGTTTCATGCCTCTCGCCGTTTTTCCGGCACAGGGATAAGTAGCGTAAAGTCATAACGGCCCATATGCACGAAAACATCGCGTCCTTTTCCGGAAGACGGCCCAGATGCAAACGAAAAAACATCGCGCCATTTTCCGAAAGACGTCCCAGATGCAACGAGCACATCGCGTGCGAATGCAATAAAATCAGGGATAATAAATAAATAAATAATAAATAATGATGCGTACTGCACACTGATCCTGCCATGAAATTTGTAGCTTATATTCGCCAGCCGTGATTCGCTATACCTACATCATAGTCGTGCCTGGCGCTATTATGCTATGGGGAGGGGGGGGGGGTGGGGGGGGGTTGGGTGGGAAGTGGAGGGGGGGGGGGCGTCATGCTCCGGTTACGTCATGAATGCGTTTATGCATAATTAAAAAATACTTATCGAAAATGGTGGCGCTATCACCATCGAAATCGAAATTGTCCTTGGGCAGTTGGACACATGCCACCCGCCTGGAAAGCATTGCGCCTTCTGCTGCAAACCGTCCGAAATGCCGTGAAAAGCATCGCATCTTTCCCGGGAATGACTTCCCAGTTGCAACGATGAACATCGCGTCATTTTCCTTAAGACGGCCGCAAATGCAACTAGGAACCTCGCTTCATTTTCCCGTAAAGACGTCCCAAATGCAACTAGACTCGCGTCATTTTTCCGGTAAGAAGGCCCAGATGCATGAGGCGCAATGCGAGTCCTTGCGCGACAAAAAATAGTTTTTGACGGCCGAGATGCAACGAGAAACATTTTCCGACCGGTAAACCACGTTTTCGTGGCTCTCTATTGCCATCTCGGCCGGTTAGGGTTATAGACACTGGCATTAAGGTTTGACTTGCCTGATAACATCACATCGTTTTCTGGTTTTTGTTTGAAATATTATTACCTAAATTGGTTTTAATGCAACACTTTTTTTTTGATCTACCATACCATTTTGATGTAATTAGCACTTACGTAAAATAATAATGCCATCAGACTAGTGTACAAAATTATATACATGTCACAGTTGCTCTAATAACACATAATTAATCAATTCAGCCAAAATATTTATGCTGATGTGTGAAAAGATTATTTGCTTCTGTTTGGCTTGATTATATAGTAACGACTTCTTTGAGTTCCCACTTGGTCTGGCAATGTGCCACTCCACTCTCATTCAGGAACTCATCCCGTAGCACCAATTGTTTCCCATAGTTTTTAAATTTTTTTTTGACCGCAACTCTGGGGGGACAAAATACTTGGGTAATCACATGAACTGACTATACATCATAATATATGAATAGATTTGATAACACTTCCAAGATGTAGTGGTAAGATTATTAAGAATTAGTGGTGTGCTGATTGAGTGTATGACTGAACAGGAAGGCAGGTCATATCCAGATGCTTATACATATATCTTCAATCCAATTTGCAGCAACTGCATGGCAAGCCTGGAAAAAGTGTGGGAACTGGGAACTGGTTCCCAGGAATCTTTCTATTTTAAGGGAATTTTTTGTCATGTAAATAAAGAAATACATAAGCATTGAAGGAAATTTTGCAATCTTGAGGGAAATTTTGATATGTGTTTCCGGGAAATGTGGCATTTTTTCCAGCCCGTGCATGGCACAGGCAGCTACTCAGTTACCAATTACATATTTTTTAGTAATTATCAGAAGGTTCAAATGTTTTTTGATGTGCTAATAATCCGGATATCCACGCCAGCGTCTACAGGAACTTAGTTCCACTCGTCTCCCATTCAACGTGATGAACTTGGGACAGGCCATTGAGTATTTCCCGCCCTAATTCCTTTTGAAACTGACTATGATATGCATGTGCAGGCTCTGTACAAGGACCGTTCTACCCCCCCTATAAAGGCAGGGAAATTATCACATTTCAGTTGCCGCATCCAACTGGAGAGCGAATTCTAATTTCAACTTCAACAGCTTTTATAAAGATTAAAGGTCCATTTCGTGATTCCGCACATTCTGTTTTATTCATTGTTCACTAATATCCTTGAGAAAGCATATTTCACAACTTTTGCGATCCAGACTTTGCGGTTTTGGTGTTTATGAACAACATGCTCGTTTCAACGGTCCCTAGCATGTGCGATAATTTACAAAATTGCAAATTTATTACTGACACAAAACCGAATTTGCATTAAGATTTGCACACGGATTACTACATGTGAACGGTTCAGAATGAAAATCTAAACTTTTTTTTTTTTTTAGCAGGTCAAGGGGACGAGGCATTCTCCACTGCTGGAATACGAAAATACCTTTTTTTAAACCAGACTAATAACCTGATTAAATGCTCCAGTGGAATGTCACACCAACAGGTGAAAGAGGTAAATAGAAAACACCCCCCGCACGCCCCGGGGGGGAGCCTCCAGCAACCAAAGACTTAATACCCTAACAAGCTTTTGACACCATGCAAATTGTCTCTATTTTTAGAGCAATTTTAAAACAATGGAAACACTATTTGACACCTGAATCTGCAAGACATGTAAGAGCTATAACCTCCGCAAAAAGATCAGAAAAATCCAAACAAAAATACATAGCGTCTCGGCGTGTGCCTTATATGGACCTTGATATGTGACACTTGACCTCATAACTAGCGTGTTGCCGGCGTCTAAGGTTGTGAATGATAGACCTTATATGACCTTGACCTTTGATATGGGGGACCCTTGACCTATAAATGAGGGTTTCCATGTACTATCCAGAAAGCAAAGGTTGGTTCCCCTTGAAAGCAAAATTTTCAATTGAGGTCCAAGTTTATATTTTCAACCTATCTTACAACTGGACCTCACATGACCTTTGACATAGGTATGTGGCCTTTCACCTCATCAACAAATGAGGGATCCATGTTTTTTTTTTTTTTTTTTTTTTTTTTTTTTTTACCTACGACTCAGTTTTGTGTTGAAATGCCATTTTGAAGTTTTTGGCAAAAAAACCCAAAAAAGAATTTCTTCTAAAAGAAAAAAAATGTGTGTTTGTTGTGTTAGGGGCGGTGACATTATTGATGTGAATGTTGAAGGTAATGTTAACCCTTCTTCACAACAAAACAGACAACAACAACATCAACACAGACAACAGTGGACAAAGTGATCTATGTGTCTTGCCTGCTAAGGGCAGGCGACAACAAAAAAAATGCTGTCAAAACAGCCTCCCCCTTACCTGAAATGTCTGTGTTGTACGTCCTCAGCCCTGACAAGGTAACTGGGATCTGGAGCTAAACTAATGCAAGCCTTCTGGTAGGGGGAAGAAGCAGATTTGACCCCGGATGTCACCTGCGCAGCAAGACCTCTTAAGTACCTGTATTTGGAAAAAAATTGGCATCAAAATCTCAACGCATAGAGTTTAGATGGTGTCTATTTAGGAGGGAGCACTACAGGAAGCCTCAGAAAAAAGTTACAATTTGGGACAATTTTTTAAAAGCAATTGTTGTGAAATTTTGGCAAGAATATATTTGTTATATATTTGAAATTAATGTACTTTTAGAGACACCTGTATGTTATAAACAAACATGGCATCAAGACATGGAGACATAAAGAAAGAACATGAATGACTCTATTATTGGGGGTTATTAGCCCATATCAACCACTGTCAAGAAAGTCAGACCCAATAATTGTTTTCCTTAGGAATTTTCTTAACATGCCTCCGGTGAAAAATTGTGTGAGTTCTGTAGCAAACACATAGTTAAACTCATAGATATACCACACCAAGTGATTTAAATACATGACATAATATATACAACAAGTTCAGATCGATTTGCTGAAAAGAAGCTAGAAAACGCATAACGAACCAAGAGAAGGTTGTTATGGAGTAAAGAAATAAGTAAAAAATTATTCAAGTCAGGTGACCAAACAAAAGTGTGCCAAATAGGTCAGTTTCATTCATGTCAGCCATTTCCTACCTGAAGGAGTCAATGTTTTAAAACCTATATATAACTTGGACAGGGTCATTTAAATAGTTGAAATAAATTAATATGATACCTAACCAATTTGTATTACAGCATTGGTGATTGTCTTCGCCTGAGTCAGCTGCTGCAGGTTTGTTGTAATAAACATATGAAACACACTGGTGATGTTCAAATGAACTGTGAGGAAATAGAGTAAAGAGACCAAAAAGTACTTTTGTATACCAAGTCTCGGGAAACAAGTCTTAAGTTTGCCATTGTAAAATAACGAGTTAGATGGGTTTTATGGCCAGTTTTCTGTTACGATTGTCTTAGTTCTGTCCATTCTTAAAATATTCAATCCGACATGCCACCGGGCGTAACCACAATTCAAATTTAACATCTCATTCTAAACTTAGAAACGGAATATCCATTTTAAAAAAATAATAATTTAATGAATCGTTTTTATAGTGGTCATGAATAACATCCCTGGGTTCAGGGAATGAAAAGTTGACAAACAAGTGGGTATGCATTAAGGCCTTACCTCAGAATTAGGACTGTCTTCAATACACCCTTTCATATTGTAATCAAAGGAAATTTATATCACATTCACACCATCGATTTGATGACAAATTCTAAACAGTATATTGGTGAAATATGTTAAAATGGACAAACATGTTATAGGCACATAAAGGCACAGATCGAAGGAGGAAAGGAAGGCAAGGAGGAATTGATGCCCTAACCATGTGTCCCATGTTCACTACAGCACTGGTGTGAATGTCCGGTAGTGGACCATCAGGCCGGGGCTAACAAGTGAGCATGGTTGTTTCCACTAGCCAACAATGCTGTCACCCAATGCGACCATTTTTCGGGTGAGAGGTCTAAGTGCTGTATTGCAGGAATCTGTCATAATGCAAGGCACCCTCCCCACCATGGTTTTTACAAATGCTTTTGGATGCACCTATTCGGGATAAGAAAAATATAGCGGAAAGGCTTCCCGGTCTTAGTGACAATTTTAAGAAAGCAAAATTGATTTCGGTGATAGTGACATGTTTTGAGATGTTCTGGTGGGAAGGGGGGTTAAGGGCGATGGAGAGTTTTACGTCGGTGAGTTGAATCGAACGGGTAGTCGCCTGATTTACCATAATTCAATGTGCTTGCAGTACCATACATATAAGTCCTGACCACTCATCAATAGTTCTGAGGGGCCTTAGCTAAATCTCATTGGTTCGATGTGCATCCCTATTACCTACAAGAGCCATGAAAAATAGGTATAAAACAGATTAAAACGTGGACCTATAAAAAACATGAATTACTTTTACACGTTGAGGCATTTGCCTAACTCAAGCTCTTGTGTCATATGGTGTGATGAGGGTGATGATATGAGAATATGAGTTCAGTAGCACATTTTGTAGTTCACTTTCAAATTTTACTTCTTAAAAAGTTGTGTTTCCTAAAAAGAAACTCTCGGTCCACAAATCTGATAACTTACAAATGCCTACAGTTTAAACATTCTCAACCTGGTAAGAGTGCTAAAAATAAGTGATTGGGGGCTTTCTACCCAAACTGTAGGGTTTTTCAGCAGGATTTAAGACTGACATGCCAAAACGTGTTAAAGAGACGTTTTGGCTCACATCCAATCGGGATTTTTCCTCACAAAATGATCAAATTTACAATTCCAGGTTTTGTGAGAGGGGGGGGGGGGGGGGGGGGGGGGGGGGGTGGGGGGGGGGGGTGGTTGGGGGGGGGTGGGGTTGTGGTCCTCTTCGGGGGCAGTTTTTTCCGTGGTGGGGGGGGGGGGGGGTGTGTGTGGGGGGGGGGGGGAGGGGGGGGGGGGGGGGGGGGGGGGGGGGGGGGGGTTTTGGGGGGGGGGGGGGGGGGGGGGGGGGGGGGGGGGGGGGGGGGGGGGGTTTTTTGGGGGGGGGTCTTTTTCCTTTTTGGGGGGGGGGGGGGGGGGGGGGGGAACCAGGCCATGTAAACCAAAATTTTTTTTAGGGAGGGGCGATTTTTGTTTTTTTCAAGAAGGGGGACATTTTTTCCAAATTTGTCCATCACCCAAAGCGTGGGGGGGGGGGGGTCATTTGCGTACCCAACCTCTGGGCGTCCGCCCCCCGCACACACCCCCTCAATCCCCTTGTCATAGCATATTCCCTCCTCGGGAACCTTCGTTCCCTTTACTAGGCTCCTTTTCGGGGGTCTATGCGGTCTTGGTCCGCTGCTTGGGTGGTGGGAATTTGGCCAAAAGTGAGAAAGGGGAGAAAAAAAGGGGTGGGGGGGGGGGGGGGGGGTTGGGGGGAGAGGGGGGGGGGGGGGGGTGGGGGGGGGGGGGGAAATAAGGGGGGTGGGCGGGAGGGGGGGGGGGGTGAGGGGGGGGGGGTGGGGGGGGGGGGGGGGGGGGGGTTTTGTTTTTGGTTTGTGGGGGTGTTGTGGTTGTTTGGTGTTGTTTTTGTTTTGTGGGGGGGTGTGGGTTTTTGGTTTGTTTTTTGTTGTTGGGTGTTTTTGTTTTTTTTTATTGTTTTTTATGTTGTTTTTTGTTTTGCTTTTTTTTTTTTTTTTTTTTCTTTTTTTTTTTAAATTTTTTTGTTGTTTTTTGGTTGTTTTTTTTGTTTTTTTTTTTTTAAAAAGAGCTGAAAACTCCACTATTTGGGAATGCTCCACTAGCCAAATCGATTGTTGCTTTTGGAGCCAATATTTTAGGCGGTCTTCCCACCCCCCCTCCTCCCCCACTAGTTTAGGTCTGGTGAGAACTTTGCTAGAAAAAAGTAGTACCAACACCCATACCCACATCAAGTTTCCAGTTTTATCTCTAACTTTCGGCATTTTCCAGGGTGGTTTCTCAGAAAGCACTTTTCCAAATTTCCCCTTGTCTTAACTCACCAAAAGATACGATCTTCCCAAATTTGCCACAGCTAAAGGGGGCATTTTGTGATGATCCACAACTCGTACCCTGACTTACCTAGAAGAGAGAAAAGTTGAGATTATTTTATATCATCCAAAACCGTTAGCCTTATAGAGAGTAATCCAGTTTGTACCAAAATTTACGTGCCAAATTCGGTCGCTTCTGTAAGAATCTCAATTTTTGTATCTTTTCTGTCCATAACGGAAAGGGAAAGTCCAGAGTAATGTACAGTGGCCTATGGGACCGTGGGAGGAGGGAAAACAAAGAGATTTGTCATAACACCCAAAACGCAAGATCGGGATTAACTCAATTTTCGTGATTTTACGGGTTTTTCTAAAGGACATATAGGGAACCATGAATAAAACAGGGAAGCAGAAGTTGCTGGAATCCGCAATGACCCCACCTTTAATCCTGCAAGTTTCTACTGATTGGAAACAATGGAACTTGTGATTTGCTTTGCACCATCAGGCAACATGGTAAAGAATGGCAGGAGGGTGTGAAAGAGGACTAAGAGCTAAATATTGCAAGCGCATTTCAAATGGTTACTGAACGTATTATCTGACTTAATTAGTCCAATCAGATATGTCTAGAAGGGCAGTTAATTAGTTATCAGGGTTAAGTGATTTGATTATATGGGGAATTATAAATGATACGAAACTTTGCAACCGGGCTTCCAAAATGCTGTATAAGATACTCCCTCGGTGAAAAGACATGGTCCCTACACTACAATCTTTGGTGTGTAGTTGATTGATGTACACAGTCAGTCAGTTTGAATGTGTCGGTTGTCATGTCTGAAAGCAAAGACAACATCCATTTTGTGATATAATGGAGTCATAAATAATACTGTCTACCTTGCTTGAGAATAATATCCATGAACAAACCCAAGAAATGCTGTATAATAATAATAACTACCCACATGACTCGTGTTTATCTTTGCGGTGCTAAAGATAACGGGCAACGATGATTATGCAGTACCAAAGAATGCATTGTAAATCAACCAGCCAGTAAGTTTATAGAAAACTTAAGTTTCAACAATTCACATAATGGCCTATCAATTATCTATAAATTTGGTCCTCCCGACGGATACAAATAGGAAGTTTGCCCAATGAAAAACTTGGGGGGAAGGGAAGCATGTCATTTAAATAAATACAAGTAGCTGCAAACCATCCTTTACAACACAGCTGAATTAATCCGAACACCACTATCGTCTGTGTCTCTGTCTGTGCATTGATGTCATGACATTTACGCCTGCCGGTCAAGAAATGCCGTCTTTGTGCACTTGGATAAAGCGCGTCACTTCAAGTCAGCATAAGCGATTTACTCTTGCAACATAAATCTCACGCTGACGGTCACTGCACCGAGGTAGAGACATAACTATACAAAAGCCATTACGAATTACTTGTGGATACGCAAAGAACACGACACCCTTCAAATTTGTCAAAAGGGCATTTGTACCTGGAGACGGTTCAAGCTACCAAATACCATTTTAAAGGTGCAACGAGAAATTTCAAGTCATCCATATTTTGCTGTTCCTGTCAATTATGGTAGTGATTTTCATACAGATTAGACGCTCAATAGATTCCCTACCTTTATTGGTTTAAGAAATAACTTAAAATGAAAACAAAGGTGGATTTGTATATGCTTATATTTTAATAGAAAACAATAGGCCTGAATTTTGTATTTGATCCTATACAAAATAGAAATTTCACAATTTTGTAGCATACCAGAACAGTTCTCAGCTAAATCCTTAAAGATGGGCAATACTTTTTGATATGCTTTACACCAGTGCCCAAATCAGAATTTTCACTTTTTAGGGACTCTTTATTTGAAATCTCTTGTGTGCACCTTTAGTTCCAGTGCATCCCAGATCTCAATTGTTTATTTTGGGTTCAAAACGTGCACAACCCAAACATTTATGCATGCAGTTACTTACTTTGAATGGGAAAATGTGAACATTGTGGTGTTGCATGTCTATGGGAATCTATTTCCCCCTTTTCTGATCTTGCTTGACAATGTGCTTCATGCAATATTCTTGCATTACATTAGGAACCAGCCTACCTATTTATCTGATAACTCTTGGTGGAGGTGAAGGATTGCAAATTTTAGCACAATTATTTTTTGCTATTTACTGTAATTTGTAAAAAAAAATCATCAATTTGGAACGTAACAAAATCTCTTAACACACAAGCATGAAGACAATAATAAATTCCAGGTGCATAATATAGGCCATTTTTAGACTCCAGCAAACTTGCACATACCATGGATCATTTAGTGATCTAGGTTTTTTTATATCCTGGTAGAATACACAAGAGGTGGACTCACGGTGTAAGTTTCTCCCTTGTCTTACGGTGCTTTCATAACCAGGTTTAGGAGGTGTCTTGTAGTGCTTTCTCTTTCTTCTTATCCAATGGAATCTTCCTTCGCTGGTGCTCCAATCTTCACCTATGTTGGTGCTGAGCATTCTTGGGCAAGAGCTGTGTAAAGGAAAAATGAAATCCTAAGTTTATCACTGTTTTTTTTCAATAAATTACTTATGCCCGTTCCACGGCATAGTATTCGCTTGTGCTGTTTAGTTTTCTTTCTTCAGTCTTCTTCTTCCCATCTCCATACCATCGCTTTTTTCGCTGCCTTCTGCCAAACGGCTAGGGCTATATTGACCATTATCATGTTTTTGAGGGAGTCCAAGTGTGTGAACATATCGTTCCAAAACTGATAATGATAAAATTGGATGATTTACACCCAATATTAATTGGTCTCTCTATGAGTTTTAAACTATGGGGCTCGACTCGGCGTCTCCCAATATTTTTGCAACTCATAGCTCGACCAATTATTTGGGCTTAATCGATCCAATTTTATATCAAACTTGGTCCAGAAGAACCACTGATCCCAGGTTCACCAGTGGTGGCCAGTTTGACCTTTGACCTCTCGTAGGGGTCAATATAGTAATAAAACTCAATCTTTTGAGCCTACTCCACAGATTAGGTGCTCCACTGGTGAAAGTTCTGCACAAGCATTCGTCTTTGGTCATTGTATACAGCTTGTACACAGAATTAATTCGGAAGTCATTAACCTTCAAAATGGCGGCATTATCTAATTATATGAAAAAAATGTTATATCTCAAAATTGATCCAACCTGATTGGTGATGTCTGTGCAAAAGTTGCGGATAAGTCAGACGAATCATGTGACAGATAT
>JAMKCH010040642.1:0-24383 GCA_023653785.1 Ophioderma brevispina | reverse complement strand
AAGAAGTACGATGGTCTAAACAAAGGAACATCCCGGGGCGTTTCATTGACGCAGGCGAGCACTCTACACCGTGCGTACGAGCGTAATAAGCGTTACATTCGTTCATATTCACGGTCACTTATGCAATCGTTATGGCGTGCTTACTAAAGACAAGTTAAGAAGGGAAATCCCAATGGCATGGAAGTGGAAATGTAAGCTTGATATGTGTATAACAGGATGAGGAAGGTATCACATTACCACCTTTATATAATCGATTGCTGGACATGGGTACCATCATTACACGTTGCCTGCGAGATGTATTTAATTCGCAGTTAGTACAAGAAACGGAGCGACTATGCAATATTGAAAATTTTCGTGAAACACTCTCGCTTTTTGCTTATGGTTCAACTGAATCCTAGAAACAATCTTTGTTACCCAAACGTGATCTTACGTGGTGTGTTAGGTTTGTATCACGGTGCCCCACGCATCGAAAAATTAAGTACACAAGAATTAAGTTATGGAAACACTGACACAATTTTGTAAGCCGGATATATGTTTTACCGTAATAAAGTAAAATTTTCACAGTTATTTACTATTATTTCCCGTTCCACCCCCCCCTTGTTCGACATAGGTTTTTTAACATATGATTTATGATTTTATTATGGTGATGTAATTCGTCCGTTCACAAAAAGGCCTTTAGAATTTTTTGCAGAGAAGATTTAATATTCGCATAAGATCCCGTCACACGTACACCACTAGGTCAATGTGTTATGATGATATAAAAATCTTTTTTAGATATATCGGAGGACGAGTCTATGAATTGCGAAAGTCATTTTTATAAAATGAATCATGCATGTTGTCCAGAAATTACCACACAAAAAAATGCGTTTTTTTGCGTGCTTCGACTTGCAAGGAATGGTTTGACCCTAATTGAAGAGCTAATAACAACGATAATTTTCTGTACGAGAAAGTGTTTTTTTATGGGTAATCCTTTTGGCACGGCAAACAATCACGACGTGAGTTGGGCACGGCACACTCACGACTCACTAACGAACTCACGAATTAATTCGGTGATGAACTCCATGTGATGCGTCATGACTGAGAACCTATTTAGCAAAATCTATGGTGTTAAAAACCGAATATTTGTGGAGATAATATTTTTGACCGCATTTTTTGTTTGCTGATATCCTTCCCAAAACAACATCGCCAATCAAGGCCCAAATTGCAACTAATGAAATAAAGTTAAAGATTAGTTCGATTGTTGTTCTGAATGGTTAAATTCGCCAGAATCTTTACAAACACAAGATAAGCAGTTTCATGGCTTTTAATATATCATTTTCTAACACCTAATAACTACTTTTTGCGACAGATGTTTCACAATTCTTATTGTATACTACATTTCCGGTGATAATCATGATTATGTCAAAGCACGTAGATAGGAAGTATTGTTTACATGTTCAGAGACAAAAGGGGTAAAGTTTTCATTCTGTTAGACCTTTAATGAAACAACCATGAAGTATTATTCCCCCATAGTCGATCAAAAGCATAGATTTTTCATTTATTGGTACTGTAAATTAATTTACGATTCTTCTTTCCTGCACTGTAAAAATGTTCATAAAAAACGATTTACTGTAATGTGAGACTGGAAAAGTGCAAATAACTGTAGTGTAAGTCCAACTGCCAGTTAAAACGACGCTTTTTTATGAACATTTTTCACGTTGTGATCATATGAGAAAGAGTACACCGATATTATTGATCAAGCTTGTTATGGCACTATTAGTTGGGAAAGAAACAAAAAAAGACGAGGAAAACCAAAATCTGAGACGTTTTTAGATTATAAGGTATTATTTTATAGGTAAAATTTTTACCTGCAGTCTCCACACCTTATGAGCAGTGTTCTCATAATCAGACCACCGAAAATTACTGAAGGGAACCCCCCCCCACACACAAACACACAAACTGCATGCTGCGAAGTCACCTAATCTCACACACACACGTACACACACGCCCGGGGGGCCACTGGTATTCAAAGGTGGATATGATGCGTGAACAAGAAAACGCGGTAAAAAGGGTCTCTTTTTTCAACAGGCGATGTACGCGCGGACATGATTAGGGTGTCAAAACAGCAAAATATGGAAAAAAGGGTATGTTTTTTTCGTAACCCGAAATTGGATGGACGTGAAGATTAAAAATCATAAAAAATCAAAAGCAACATGAGCAAGCCAGTAATAAGGGTATATTATATTATCAACACAATCATTGCTTACTGTTTAAGGTAGCAAAATGACAAAAAGACTTGTTTGTAGTAGCAAAACCAGACGAAATGCTGGTTTATGGGTAGTTTTTTAGTCGTGGAAATACTTTGTTAGGGTGCATTCGGAAGTCAGGTTCACGCATCATATCACCTTTGAATACAACTGCCCCCCGGGACCCACACACACACAAACCCACACACACACCACACCCACACACACAAACACGATATATCATGCAACAAACCTAATCATGTACACACGCTCTATCTTTTATACTTTAGTACTCATGGCATTTTCCATATATTTGCAGATTATTGTCTGCACTGTTCAGATTTTACTCAAAACTGTGCAATTTAGAAAAAGATATTTTCCAAGTTGATTTTGAGACCGATTCGTGAATATCTTACAATCAGTCACAACGAACTTCAAAGCTACTGTAGAACTGATGACCTCTGAGCTTTCCCGTGTAATGACACTGAATCTTGAAAGTTTCCGTGTTAATTGCACCCATCACTTACAGAAGCGTTCACTCGCCTTTCTTTCCAACAACGAATCCAGGACTCAGAAATCTGTTGTTACGGACCAATTCCAGATGTACTGCTTCTTCGAATTTACTTGGACTAGATTCGCACAGCAAGTTGTTAATTTGTAGTGCACATGTGAGCGATTCTTTGGTGGAGGCATCAGATGCTGCGGTGTATAGTCGTTTGCTACATCACGCCCTTGGTGGATATTGTCGCGAACAAAATACCTCTATCGTTTACCAGATTGGTGTGACAATGGCATATGTTGAAAGATCTCGCACAAATCTTGCTGAAATTATAATCATACGACAATCAAAGATCACTATCATTGATTAAATAATACACAGTGCTCTGAGTGAATTCGGTTTAATACATTTTGTAATATTTATCCATAGGGGGCGGAATGAGATGAAGCTAGATGAACATCGAAAGAAACCATATCTAACGCTCCAATGCTCAGATCCGATGAATGCTGGTTCGAACCACCCGAGTGCAGATGAGAAAAATGGCACACCAAAAATCAGACATCTTATTCTCAAAATAGATTAATTCCAAAAAATAAACTCGACTTTGAAGAAGGATTTCAAACTTATGTTTTCATGATGGGTTTTTTTTTTAAACAAGTTAACAAAAATATGGCTTTGAGGTACGATGCTACTCTTAAAATAGGCGAAGCAAAGAAGGGTATCCCTATCAACTTTACAATGAATGATTTCAAGATCCGTAGTTTTTGGTTAGATTTGTGGAAAGTATCATGATGATATTAGTATAATACAGAGGATCGGAGAAAATGGGCGAGCATGAAATTAAATAAAGAACGAACTAGACAGGTCTCGACCTGGTCCTCCGCTTACTAGGGCTTGAGATTTTCCACTGGACCACAGGGAAAGGACTGTGTTACGTGGAGGAGAAAACGGCGCAATGTATTTCTGTCTTCATTTCAGAGTTTCAACAATATATGAGATAGCAGATCACCTTTAAGCATCTTGACAAAGTCGTGAGTAGGACGGGGAAGCAGAATAGTAATAATTAATAATAAAAATATTAATTGTCATTATAAAGAGCTACAATAAAGTATATATGTGTTGTTACTTAATCACACCAAACACACCAAAAACAAAACAAAAAAACAAAACAAAAAACAACAGGCCATGTTAAAAAATACTGCAAATTAAACTGCGTCACATCCCTGGCAAGATTGCAGTATGGAAAATTTACCTCAGAGACCTTTGACCTTGGGTCCTGACCTTGACATCATGCACATATGAACGATCCCCATGCACCTTAACACAAGTCTGGTTTCAATCAGGAACTTCAAAGTTTGAAGGAGACATGAAAAACGCAAACCTAACTTGGTTAGAAAAGCTAACCAAACTGAACACACACATTAATAATACGGACATGCGCACCATCGCAAGTCCCCCTCTGCTTTCAAGCAAGGGGGATAAAAAGGGCGAGTTAGTAACAGGCGAGTTACTCAGAATAAAATGTTTTTTTTGTGATGGCCCAAATCTAGAGGGTGTATTTTGAACTTATTGAGGATGCATTGGGTTCGGGAGTCTGATCTTCAGGTCACCTCAGAATAGAATGTTTTTTGTGATGCAATCTTGAAGTATTTTAGAACTTATTAGGATGCATTGAAATCTTAGATTCTCAATATTTTTAAATGGAAATAACATGAAGGCGACTAAAACGCCTGATTTGTGACAAGTGGGGGCTGAGGTAGGTTTAAATCCCGTGATTTGAAGCATTTCCTCCTCCCGAGCAGAACCTATTGTTACAATCGCTTCTGATAGTGAGGTCTTCGTTCGAAATGCCAAACTTGCCAAAATCTGATAAACTTGATCATAATTATCTAAAGTGAATGGTCAATGTCACGCAATACCGTTATTTCTTTATACATATCCTACATTTTCCTCTTCCAAATCCACATGTAATCCATAATTTGATTTTAGTTTTAAGGGTAGGTAATGTTTGCAAAGTTGCCATTATCGTAATTTATTCTGACATATTCGAATTACCAACAAGGTGAAGGTCGAGTTCACGCCGGGTGGTTATTCCATCGGACAGTGGGTATTAGGGTCACACAGAAATTGGAGTAAATAAGGGCACCACCAGGACCACAATGCGTGTCTCATGCCCAAACTTAGGATGAACCCTTTCAACACATCATACATGTTTAATACTTAACTGCATGGGGGGGCTCCTCGGGACCCATTTATATTTGTTTTTCGGCCCGCGTATTTTAACTTGGTTTATATTTATGGAATTTTCTCACTTTAGTTGCGCTTGCATTGACCGAAAAGAATTAAAATCTTTCGCGTTGTTTTTAAGTTAATTTAGCCAGGAGTCGGCAGGAGCCCCCGTTTTAAAACTAAAGGAAGTGTCCATGACAAATTTAAAAACCTATGTTGAGTTTACTGTGATTCTGATTTTCCTAATCATACACCTAGTGCTATATAATAAAAAAAAAAAATCTTGGAAAAGTTATATAGGCCATGGTGCTATAATATTTTTATCATTAACATATAGCAGGGTCCAACTGAGAAACCTATGTAAAGTACATGGTAACAAACAAGTAAACTCTAAAAATATTAATGCATGGGTACATATATTTGTGCTTTAATATGGTACATTATAGTTCTTCTTTACTAATTAAAGCAATCAACACAAGTGTATGTGAATCAACAACGTAGAAAGTGGCAATTAAGATACTATTATTGTCTTTTTTCACTCTTTGACGCAAAATTAAATCAATGTTTGCCAGTTTTCTACTGAAAAATATATATTGGGTGAAAGTGTTTAGATAATGTATGGTTCACGATAGTGCAAACCCTTTGGTTATATAAAATCACTTAAGCGATTTAATATTAAAAACTAGTTTTTTAAATGATTTGGGAATTGTCATGTTTATGATATTCTTTCTATCAAGAAAATCGTTTCCTTAGGTCTGCCAATATAATTTGCTTAGAACAAATGTTTTTGGGAAATGGGCGTGCACGGATTTCGGATTCCAGGGTTGGTAAAATATCCTCAACAAAGTGAAATTGTTTAATGTGCAAAACATGGTTATAACTCGACATCAGAATGTGTATGGTTTTGATTATAGTAGTTTATTGAAATTTGTAAAGAAAAAGTCAAGATAAGGCGATATCATTGATGTAACAATGTAGGCCTAGTCATTTTCACGAACTTTGCTACGGTTTTTTAGTCTGAAAAGCACAACTAAATGACAATGAAAAATTGAAAAAAAAAACAATTTGCTTCTGATTCGAACTGAAGTATGATTTAATATGTTATCAACTTCACAGGAACTAATTGACGAACTGTTGATGAAAAACGACCTCTACCTCTACAGACGAAGATCGGGGACCTCCATTTTTAATATTGAAAAGTAGTTACTTATGGGTATGCCACAGGAAGCCAATGAGTTTTAGTTCATTTATACATCTCCTACATTCTTCCTCTTCCAAATCCACATGTAATCCATAATTTGATTTTAGTTTTAAGGGTAGTATGTTTGCATAAATTTGCCATTTCGTAATTTAATTCTGACATATCGAATTACACCAGCAAGTGAAGGTCGAGTCACATGGCGGGTAGGTTATTCCATCGGAAGTGGGTATTAGGGTCAACACCGATTTAGTAATAAGGGCAACCACCAGACCACAATGCTGTCTCACCCCAACTTAGGATGAACCCTTTCAACAACATCATACATGTTATCAAATACTTAACGTGCATGGGGGGGGGTGGGCTCCTCCTCGGACCCATTTATTTTGGGTTTTTCGGCCCGCGTATTTTAACTTGGTTTATATTTCTGGAATTTTCTCACTTTTAGTGCGCTTGCATTGACGAAAGATTACATCTTTCGCGTTGTTTTAAGTTATTTAGCAGAAGTCGTGCAGGAGCCCCCCCCGTTTTAAACTAACGGAATTGTCCATCGCAAAATTACAACCTAATATAGTTACTGTGATTCTGATTTTTTCCTAATGTCATACACCTAGTGCTATAATTAATAAAAAAAAACTTGGAAAGTATGAAGGAGGCCATGGGTCATATTAATATTTTATTATTCATTTATAACTGAATATCGGCCACAGGTAGAACCTATGGTACTTCCATGTTAGACACATAACTCTAAAAAATATAAAATGACATGAGATACATATATTTGTGCTTTAATATGGTAATATATTCGTTTTATATCTTTCGTTACTAATTAAAATAGCACGTCACCACAATTGTATGTGAATCACAACGTAGACGTCAAAAAGGAATAACCTATTAGTGTCTTTTTCACTCATTTCTCGCACGGTACGCACAATTCCAAATCAATGTTTTGCCCCTAGTTTTCCTTACTGAATCTATACTTTTGGGAAAGTCTTTTATATATGTATGGTTTCCCTAACGATAGTGAAACCCCTATTGGTGAAACAATCCTTAATGCGATTAAATATTAATAATTAGATTTTAACACATGGATTTGTGGAAGTTGTCATGTTTATGATATTCTTTCTATCAGAAAATGTTTCCTTATGTCTGCTAATATACTTGCTTAGAACAAATGTGTTGGGGAATGTGTGCACGATCCAGGGTGTAAAATATCCTCAGCAAAAGTGAAATTGTTTAAGATGTGCTAAAAACATAGTCTATAAATCGACATCAATAATGTGAATAAATGGTGATTCCTAGTCGTTTTATTATATTATATTGAATTTTAGGACTAGAAAAGTCAAGATCAGGTTATCATTGATTAACAGATGTAGCCTAGTGCATTTCATCCGAATCTTTTGCTCGGTTTTTAATCCTAAACGCACATAACCTAATTAGACACTGAAAAATAGGAACAAACACTTTGCTATCTGATTACGAACTGAAGTAATGGTCAATTAATATGTATCACTTCACAGGAACTTAATTGACACGGTGATGAAAAATCGACCTCTACCTCTACAGACGAAGATCGGGGACCTCCATCTTTTAATTATAAAGTAGTTACTACTTATGTGTCTTCCACAGGTAAGCCACTTTGAGTTTTAGTATCATTTAAAACACAAAGACCAATTCTAATTCTCAACATATTGAGCATCGTGTCTCTTAGTATTGTTTGTTATTATTATTATTAATTAGTCTATGTAGTAGGTTAAGGGGAAATTGGCTATTATTATGAACTTTTAAGACGTTTGGCCGAGAATTCGTTTCCCCTTACGTTACGTTATTTTATTGTTTGCGCTTTATTTCGCAAAGGAATATGAATATTAGTATATGGCAAATCAAAGATAATCCACTAGAAAAACAGAGATATGAATATTAAACTTTAACTAATAATCAGTGCTCATACAACCTAATGATAATTAAATTTCCCCCTAACTTCTCCTTTGTAGTAATTATTATTATTATTATTTATCATCATTGTCCTCTAAACAGACTACATGCGTCAACAGATTTAAGGTTTTTAGTCATCTTCCAAGGCTAAATTGGTCAATTTTCAAATCATAAATCAAATATTTCCCACTCCATTTGACTTATAATATCTTTGGTTTCTAGGTCATCAGAGTCATCGAAAAACCCACCAAGATGGTACACTTTACCTTGGTTTGACTGTTAAGAGTGACATAGCGGTGACAGAGAAAGGTAGGAACTGGTACTTAGCGATTTAAAATAGCCGCAAGTGAATTGGCTATGCTGCTGTAACTTTTCCTGCTTAGCCCTTGGCTTAAAGTGTCAATCATAACATCGCATATAAAAAACTAATCACACCTTGATCTGGTGCGGAAATGCGAAAAGATTCGCCATGAATTGGAGATGTAGCACGAAAGGAGCATTCCAATAAATATAGCGAGAAACACGGAATAAAATGTGAGAGACATATTGAACTTCCTGCTTGGAAAGTAAGAAGTAGTTTCGCGTCCCTCTTCAGGTTTATTATTGCTGATAGACTCTCACCGCTCACCGGCATTGCTTCTATTATACGTACAGAACACAAGGCAGGTATAGTAATTGAATAAGTGAAAGCGACGTCTGCCTAGGCCACAACCTTCGCGCCTCCTCAACATCAGTTTAGATTCAAGTTCGTGGGTTCTCGGCTTGAGGCTGGTCTGAAAATCCCTCGCAATCGTAGTGTTTTTAGCAAACGCGAACCGTGACAGTTTGTATACAAAACAATTGGCTTAGCTCGCCTATCATATATCAGATGGACTTGCTTGATGGGCGGAAACTTTTTCATAACCAAAAGAGTTGTAGCACTGCACTGAACATGCATTCCCACAGCCATTGGCGCGAAGTGACGGCGAGATCAACAATCGGTGGGACTCGTGTGTTTTTTCTGGTACTCTGTTAAAAATGTCTAAAAGATAAAATGCTTATAAACTTGCTTTTACTGTGGACAACTGTCTCATCGATGACCATTTGGACGCCCATGTACCTGTATATTGGAAATGGAGGATGCTGTAAGGCCTTTACAAGGAAAAGAAATATCAGAAAGAGTTAGGCATGAGAGAAATGAAAGTGAGACCCGGGGGCACTCAACTTTTTTGGAATGGGATAACGATTTGGCCTACTCTCCGACTTAGGGCTTGGGTGTTGATTTCGTCTTTTAATTCGGAGGGAAGGGCCTTCAGGAACGGACTGTTTGAATTTGCAGGTTTTGAAACTAAATTTAATAATTCGCTCAAAAATTAAGCTTCTGGCAAAAAACGCTTTCAAGAGGGGACTTTAAAAAAAAAACATATAAAACTTATTTGCTTCAAATGGGAGTACTAGCGTCATTGCCGGTTAGTGAAATGGTTTTTGAAGGGAGAAAACTGGGTTTGGAAGGGAACCCTGTGTTGTTGTGATTGTTGTCCTATGTATATGGAGGGTAACTTCCCGTATTTAGGAGAGGATGGGAGTGTGGAAATCACGGTACCCAGGGCCATTTAAAAAAAATGCCCTGCGTTAGATTGGAAGGAGAAACTAGATCACAGGACTTATGCTCTGGGGCAGCGGAAGATGCTCTGCGACAGTTGTAACGGGATATATGGTAGCGAATGAGGTTGATGATTTGATATTAAAGCAATTATATAACACATATAGTAGAACATAGAAGACAATCTTTTAATTAGGCACAAAAATTATCTCGGTCAGTTTTAAATCAATATTGGGCCAAATCCGATAATTGAAAGTTTCAGCAATATACATTTTGTTACTATAGTCTCCTTTGCTCTTATTTAACACCTCGCTGGAAAAAGTGCAAAATGGCTGCGATTCCCGCTTGAGTGTGTGTTTGTAGTTTTTTCGTTTTGTTTGTTGCTAGTTTTATGTTTTGTCTTGGTTCTTGGATTTCCCTTAAATTTGCATAGCTTGAGATTGACAGAGTTTTTCATACTTTTAAAAATCATTTGCTTCCTGTATGCATCATTTTGGGTTCTTTTAGAACCATTTTATAATTGTTAACTAGGTGGTTTTTATTCTGTTCTACTTATCAGTTCAAAAGCAATGTCGAGTAAGTTTTTTTTAAAGGGGGGTGTACCGTCCCACATTCAACCTCATCGTCCCCCACTTTACTTCAAAATGGAGATTTGGGGATAAAGAAAGTTGTATTTATCTCATTACCTAAGTGAAATCTTAGGACCAGGAAATGTTTCCTTTTTTTATTTTATGAACAAAAAATGTATACCACATTTATTAACACACACTTTCCTATGGGCCATTTTAGTACATATTTTGCTTCTATCCAAACGGCTGGACCGGTTTAAATCAAAATTTGTAATCAGATGATTTGGTGATATGCTTCCATGTGAGGGAGAAATCATCATATAAAAAATCGGACTATGATCGGATCACCCACCTTTAAAGGACCCACACATTGTATCAGCTTATAAATAAACCAAACTGATAAAAAGAGCAAAGAAAAAATATTTTTTTCGAGCTTCTAACTGTGATGGTTTTATTCTAAAGGCGAAACGTTCTACATTGAAATTTTAAGAAACATTTGGGGCGATAATGGGAAGGATGTGAGAATAAGTAAGATAAAACTAGAGGGACCATAGTAGAAAAAACAACCACCCTGGGAATGTAGCCAAATATTGATACTTGAACTTGCTTGCATGCAAAACCGAATCAAATTATATACAGTTGAGTTAAAGACTCATTATATCATGATATTATTTTACCTTAAACAAAACGAACAAACCGTCTGGGACAGAGCCAGCTATTGTGCGAGTCTATGCGCAAGTGCTGGATTTTTCTCTTGTTCACGTTATCTAAGAACTTCAAACTTGATAAAGAAATTGTAAAAGAACTAACAAATCAAATGATTGTGTTGAAGAATTTTGAGCTGAGGAAAATGTTAATTGTCAAGGACATCGAATTCAGTGTTTACTCTTTACTTATATCATGCCGTGCAGCGACATGATATACTGTCTTCTGTCGATTTTTTTCTTCTTCTTTCTTCCTTCCTTTCGGGTGTTTCCGTAACCTTACCCATCTGACACACTCGTGTGGAGCATTTGGTGTGACGACTGGCTGAAAATGTGAAAACTGCGTTTTGTAAGATACGTTATTAAATCGGCCATATACCTTTGGTATTTCAGTTATAATTTCATGACATCTGGCCAATAATTAAAAAATACAGGGCCCGGAAGGGACGCGGCGAGGGTATCGCCTCCCTTTTTGCTTACTTTTTTATTAAAAAAAAACAATTACGGTGATTTTTCTTTAAAAACAATTATACGGGAGTCTTTTTTCAGTTCTTAGAAAGGAGCGTAGCTAGATATTGCAATTTCTTGGCGGGGTGGGGAGCGGGATGAAATTTGAGGGACCTGAAAATTTATTCATACCTTTATATAATTATTAACATTTAATCAGAGAAAACTATTAACTTTTAGGCTTAATTAACAGAAAACTGTTTAAAGGTGCATTTCGTGATTCCAGCACCTTCTGTTTTATTCATTGATCACTAGATATCTTTGAGAAAAGCTTATTCACAACTTTTTAGCTGATCCCGACTTTGTGCTTTTGTGTTATGAGCAAATGCTTGTTTCCCACGGTCCCATAGCACAAACAAACCTAATCTATTGAAGCTGTATAAAAGTTTTATATATGCATAAATCGATTCTAGTCACCGACAGCACTTCGCGCCTGTGTAGTACATTCCTATTTATGCAAATAACTCGGCTATTTATAGCGCTCGATCAAGCCACGGCTGACTGACCTAAGTTTAAATGAATCGCGTTGCAGTATACACGCAACCGAATGCAGTAAATCTGTGTGTGTACATTGTCATGCAAAACATGCTTGACCGCGCCGCAATTGACCCTTCTTTGTCAAAACACAGTTCCACGCAATAATTATGACAGCAATCCATACTCCCATTGTATTTCCCAATTCAAACTTGGGTTCCACTGCCGGAAAATAGCCATGCGGCATATTTGCAATGTCAGCGTAGTAAACGTTCGTGTCACCCTGCATAGATGTGACAGTGTGTTCAGAATTGACCAAGTGACACCGACGCAAATAGTACATCTCATTAGTCACATTATATCGCGCATAATATACGATTATTTAGGAGTACTTTTTCAACCACAATTTCTGGGATTGACTCATGGCGCAACTTTACTGACACAAAAACAACACCAACATTCACCAACGGAAAGTCTGATTTGAATTCGGTTTTCAGCTTCCAATAGCCGACACCATTCCGGATTTTCCCATTATCATTGCACATATAATTTTGACCACCTAAGGTCTAAGAAGTCTCTCGAACATCATGAACACACATTGCAGAATTTCCGAAATATCTCCAAGCTGTATCACAAATATGACATCACCATTCAGTAATGAGAGTAATGAGCGGCGCTCTTCATTTGTAATTGTTACGAAGAAGTTTGTTCGTGCATAGGCCAATGGAGAAGATGTGAAACTATACCCATCGTGTCACCTCTAGTACTTTTTCGAGGGTATGGGCATTGAATGAGGGGCATGTTCAGTGGGTGAAAATTACAATTCCACGCTAAATCTATTGAAACATGGAATCCGACACCAGAGAAAATCAATTCTATGCTTAATGAAAGCATTCAAGTCAACATAAGCGCATTTTAGCTACATTAACTCTCAAAACATTCTGACTAATCGCATTTGCTTCAGTGGTATTCAATGTAAGAGCTGGTGAATTAATGTTACTGAATTTTGAGCGCCCGTGTTTTGAATGCAAAAGGACCACAAAAGTCTTTGAACTCTCCATGTGAAAATAAAATCAACATAAAAGGCCAGATTATCTTAGCTTATTTTATTAATGAAACAGGTGAATCACGCCTCCTCTCCCAACTAATCGACGCTGTCCAAATCTTTTCCTCTGGTGACACGACGGGTTGAATCTACTATAATAACAATCACCGTCGTTATCATTCATCATGGAACTTACACGAGAGACATAACACTATGTCAGCAGGCAGAACGTCATAATAATTAGGTAAAATTTACTTAGTAACCGGTCATTTTTACCGAATTATGTAATACTCAATTTAAGGTAAAAAATGTTCTATGCTTATTTTTTTATATTTCATTTTCAGCGTGTGTTACCAAAGTATGGACGATGGAAGATTCAATTCATTAGGGCAGATTGTCCATTTTAAGGACTCTTCTTGTTCTGTTTTCAGTTTCAGGAAAGAACAGTGGCAGGATCAACAGACATACGGAGAAGGCGATCGGTTTTGATTTCTCCGGACCTCCTTGGAGTAATATGCCATATCATGTAATGACCTTCAACACGGCATTAGCGTTATCTTTTGAACCTAACCGCCAAAGAAAAACCTCTTAATCATAAGCAGTATCCAACATTGAAAAACATCTCACCCGGTAGTATAAAAAGGATTATTTTCGCTATTACACGCATTTTGAGGAACGCTTTTACAAAATTTTTAAAACCTTAAAGCTGAAAATATTAATACATTAAAATGATGGGAAAAAGCGCCAGATAAGATGATTAATTCTTACATGTTAATAAAGTAACCCTGATGATTGTGCAATGATTTTTTTTTGTATTTCAAATTCTTTTATTTATTTTCCAACATAAGAACATACAAATTACAAAAAACATCAAAAACACTCTCACCCACCCACACACACACCACCAAAACACTGACCCCACAAGAGCACAAGAGCACCACACCAATATAAGACAGAGGGACATTTAAATATACAAGTACATTAAAATTTTTTTTTTTTTTTTTTTTTATCATGTAATGACCTTCAACACGGCATTAGCGTTATCTTTTGAACCTAACCGCCAAAGAAAAACCTCTTAATCATAAGCAGTATCCAACATTGAAAAACATCTCACCCGGTAGTATAAAAAGGATTATTTTCGCTATTACACGCATTTTGAGGAACGCTTTTACAAAATTTTTAAAACCTTAAAGCTGAAAATATTAATACATTAAAATGATGGGAAAAAGCGCCAGATAAGATGATTAATTCTTACATGTTAATAAAGTAACCCTGATGATTGTGCAATGATGGTAATTGATCGAAAAATGTACAAATGTGTTGCTGGAAAGATGTGGATAACATTTATGAAATACTTTTATAAACAAGTATATGTAACTGCTCACACTTTTATTTTCACTTGCTTTTAGACACACTTTTGTTTTCACTTGTTTTTTTCCTTAGGAGCACTTTTATTTTGCTGATTAGCAATTTTCTTAACATTGTCACTCCGAAAAGTTTGCTCAATGTCCTTTTAGAAATGAATTTAACGAAAAAATATATTATATAGAAGCTCGGAGAAACTGGCGAGCATTGAATTAATAAAGACAAAAAATACACGGTTTCGAACCCGGTGTAGAAGTAATTATTGTCAGGCGTACTCATAGTCCGGGAACAATGGTGAACAATAGGGCAATCGATTCAGTTGACTCTTCACGTAACATTAGTTTCACGCTTTATTCCGTTATCGTCTATGTTTTTTTTTTTTTTTTTTTTTTTTTTTTTTTTTTTTTTTTTTTTAAAAACAAAAAACATAAAAAATGTTAATTTACGGAAATATTTCAAAAATTTCTGGCAGCAATATTTCCGGACTTTTTTTTTTGGTTCCGTAATTTTAAATTACGGAAAAATTCTGTTAAAATACATTTTTTTTCCGTAATATGAGACAGATTTCTGTAAAATTACTGTCAAAGTTCCGTTAATTGACAGAAATTTCTGTAAATTTACCCTAAAAATGTCTGGAAATACTGCTGCCAGAAATTTCCGTAAATTTACGGACATTTTTTTAACAGTGTGGAGCCCCGGACTGTGGCTCCCGCCGGACTATATCTGCTTTCACACAGGTCTTCTCGCTACCTAGGCGTGAGAATCACCACTGGACCACAGAAAATTGTGTTTAGGTGGACACCAGTGAACGAGCGCTAATGCATTTCAGTCTTTATTTCAGAGTTTCAAGCGGCCATATTATATACATTATTTTAGAAGGGGTGGGCCTTTATGCATGATTCTAGCAGAATCTATGACGAAGCGAAACCCAATTCAATATTTTTTTTTTTTTTTTTTTTTCTGAAAATGTATTCTTTATTGTATCATGAAGCATACATCATTCTAAAACTCAACTAATATCAGTATTTCCTCCGTATCTTCGGAGACCCCAAAACACGCGTGTCTACACGAGCATGGTGTTGCGATTGTGCAATGATGGTAATTGATCGAAAAATGTACAAATGTGTTGCTGGAAAGATGTGGATAACATTTATGAAATACTTTTATAAACAAGTATATATGTAACTGCTCACACTTTTATTTTCACTTGCTTTTAGACACACTTTTGTTTTCACTTGTTTTTTTCCTTAGGAGCACTTTTATTTTGCTGATTAGCAATTTTCTTAACATTGTCACTCCGAAAAGTTTGCTCAATGTCCTTTTAGAAATGAATTTAACGAAAAAATATATTATATAGAAGCTCGGAGAAACTGGCGAGCATTGAATTAATAAAGACGAAAAATACACGGTTTCGAACCCGGTGTAGAAGTAATTATTGTCAGGCGTACTCATAGTCCGGGAACAATGGTGAACAATAGGGCAATCGATTCAGTTGACTCTTCACGTAACATTAGTTTCACGCTTTATTCCGTTATCGTCTATGGAGCCCCGGACTGTGGCTCCCGCCGGACTATATCTGCTTTCACACAGGTCTTCTCGCTACCAAGGCGTGAGAATCACCACTGGACCACAGAAAATTGTGTTTAGGTGGATACCAGTGAACGAGCGCTAATGCATTTCAGTCTTTATTTCAGAGTTTCAAGCGGCCTTAAAGGTGCAACGAGAGATTTCAAATAATAGGTGTTCCTAAAAAATGTGAAAATTCTGATTTTTGCACTGGTGTAAAGATTTCTATCAATATATTCCTATGTGAAAGGATTAAGCTGAGAACTGTTTCTTTGATACAAAAATTGGGAAATTTTTAATTTTGTATAGGAGCAAATACAAAATTCAGCCTATGTTTTCTATTGAAATATAAGCATATACAAATCACTGTTTGTTTTTATTTTAAGTTATTTCTGTAGCGAAACAAAAGCTACAGGATATAGTGGGTGTCTAATTTATATGAAATCACTACATATCACAGAAAATATGGATGACTTGAAATCTCTCGTTGCACCTTTAATTATATTATATACATTATTTTAGAAGGGGTGGGCCTTTATGCATGATTCTAGCAGAATCTATGACGAAGCGAAACCCAATTCAATATATTGACAATTCTTCACGTGACATTTCAATTAAAATTGTGCGAGCGCGTTTTAGATTTATTTCAGATTTATTGGAAACCAGCGAAAGTTGCTATCTCATTTAGGAACAGTTCATTATTTCTACCGTAGTACAGGAGAACACGGGGGTCATTTGTTTTTAGTTATTGAAAGGGGTCATATGGTTTGCAATTAAAAGTAACAATTGAAAAATATAAAACTAAGCGCATAAACACTGCGAGAAACGTACAAGACTGATAGTAAGATTAGTAATTTGACATGTTTTTTTCTTAATTTTTAACGTGAATAGATATTGTTAAAGAATATTTTCACCATAAAATAAACACCGGACAAGGGAACACTTGTACTTTGCAGTAAACGATGCCAGAATAACAGGAAAAACATTATGATTTCACACTGTTTACTTTTACGTACATGAGCAGCTTTGATGCATCCTCGAACTGCCAGTAAATACCATGTACAGTAATTTCACGGAAGTTTTTAAAACAGTCTAAAAATCATACTTGATAATATTTATGTTATTTTCGTTTTGTATTGAAGGGTGTATTTGTAAATACGGTTGTCCAGTGCACTTTCACAGTTTTAAAAATCGAAAAAAAAAAACATTTTCACTGTTAGAAATCTTCGCAACTTTACATTCACTGTTAGTAAATGTTTGTAATTTTACAGATTTGATGCATTTTCTTTGCGGTCAAATGGCCATTTTTTTTCGATTTTACAACCTGAAAGTACACTGGGCAAACGTACAAATATTTCATTCACTTCAAAACTTTTAATAACATGAACAAATATTATGAAGTATGAATTTAGACTCTTTTTAAAAATCCGTAAAATTACGGTAATTTATTGGCAGTTCCTGGATGCACCCAGACTGCCAGTAAATTCCGTTAAAATTCGGATAAAATTATGTTTAATAATACTTTTGCTGTTATTCTGCCATCGTTTACTGCAAAGTATTATTGTATTGAGGAGGTTTCATGTCATAACAACCCTTCAAACTTCACTACATTATCGCCCAATTTAAGATGTCATATGGGTAATATCAAAAAATGCCTAGTTACCCCATGCGGTTGTTACCACTATTCTGATTAGTAGAAAAATGTGAACTCTCAAAATACATGGAAGAAATTAATGTTCAGTAACACTTTTAGTGCTACAATCATTGCCTCCTTTGTATCGTAGTCGTCTATCGTCGTCCTTTCGTCTTGTTGTTTGTTCATTTCATGCTCTTTTTTCTATAGTGAACGCCTGTGCAAACGGTTATTTATTGTAAGAAACAGGGAAACTTTTCGGTTATGTCCGGTTTGGTTCATAAATCTTTCAAAGTATGATTGTCCTTTTCAGTATTTTGTGGGATTTTTTTTTTCAAAATCCATTTCATATTTTCCAAAAAGTACTGCAGTTTGTTTTTCTTGGTAACAAATTGCATAAACCCACTTGGAAATCTACAATCTAAGACGATAAAATGTTGGAACACTTAACGCTGTAAAACGTTTCCCCTAGTCTACAACATCCCACCATTCATCGAGTAAAGACATCACGAGTCATTTCCCTCAATATAGAATTGATACTGGTGGGAAAGGATATGGGGTCACGGTCAAGGAAAGGGATCACGCTTTCAATTAATCCATTGACTTGTAATAGCTGGACCTAAACTGTGATCACAAGAACAATTAGTGGTAACTGCACTTCCAACAATATTTTCCAAAGTAGATTCTTGGTACTATAAAGAAACCATGAGATAGAAAGTAACAATTTGGCAAACTAACTCAAACTTGGGGAAAACAGCCAGAATCCACGCTCAAAGGAGGGCAGGGGCAGTAAGAATTGTACAAAATTATAGTTGGGACATTATTATAGTATTAGGTGCATTCAGCATTACACCTATCAACAGTCATGACAGTGCCAATTAAAATATCCATACTCAATGTACAATCAGTAATCGCTCTTACAAATGACAGGCGCGTGTTCGTGGCTATTTTGCCCCAAATTGAGTTATTTTGCCAAATCGTTACTTTCCACGATGTTAGATACAACATTATGCCTGTTTTTTAAATCGATATACAATCTCTTTTTGTAATTCCTCTGTACCCAAAGAGTTAAAAACTCTTGCGGCGTTTTTGTTTATCTGCTTGTGAACTTGAACCAATGTTAATGGATCAATTGAACATGATTCATTGAAAAACAAAAGGACTTACTTAACTGTTTTCTTTCTTAAAACTAGCGTCAATTACCCCTTGTGTAAAGGGGCGCTGTGTAAAGGGACAATGAACTATCAGACACTTGATAGTTTATTCAAGCTTTTATTAAGGATAAAGGCTGGTATTCTGAAAAGGAGTTTAACTTCAGACCCAGGTTTAAACCAGGGTTAGTCCTACATGAGTGGACTTTTTTCCTTCCAACATACTCTAAATGTGCTGTAACGGGTAAGAAAATTCCTCATGAATGATCTGTTCCCGGCCCATCCATGAGAATTTTCTCACCCGCTACATGTAACTTAAACTTTCACAGTATTTTGAGGCCCACTCATGTAGGGCTAACCCTGGTTTCAACCCAGGTTAAGTTAAACTCACTTTCATAGTACCAGCCAAAAGCTTTAAGATGGAATAAAAGAGGCCGTTACCCGTTACAAGAAAGTTTAATGTACCGTACGATTAGATTTATGAATACAACTAGAATTTCGCGGTTCTTGGCTTGCCCGTTCTCTATATTCAATGTAAGCAATGGGCCGCCAGCCTATTTCAACTCGACCTCACATGACATTTGACCTTGACATGTGACCCTTGACCTCATCAACATATGAGGGATTCCATGTTGCGCCTATGACGTGAGTTTGGTTCCAATTGAACTTCAACTTTTCAATTGAGGGGAATTTAGAAAAGTTAACAGCCTATTTCAACTCGACCTCACATGACATTTGACCTTGACATGTGACCCTTGACCTCATCAACATATGAGGGATTCCATGTTGCGCCTATGACGTGAGTTTGGTTCCAATTGAACTTTTCAATTGAAGTGAATTTAAAAAAAAATAACATTTTATTGACACACACATAAACACACACACACGCATACACACACACACACATACACACGCACAACGGATTGTAAGTAAGTGGTCCTGCCAGCTATGCTGGCGGCCCAAAAAATAAGAGAAATAATTCCAGTTCAACTGAAACACTCTATAAACATTGCCAATTCATTTTGTTTAAATGAAGTAGGCAAATTAAATTCCAGACTATTGTTTGTAGCTTGTACCCTCTTTTCACCTTGGCCATGCAACATGCACGTATAACACGATCAGGTTAAATATAACGTTGCGAATTCGAGCATGCCTATAAGTTTATTTTATTAAATTAGTTCATTTGCAGTTACAAAACACTTATAATTATATCAAGCCAGGGGTGTAGGAAGTTATATTTTTCTCAGGAGCTACGTTTGGGGTAATTAGTTCCTCAGTTTTGATTGTCATTTCTAGGAGCGGCGGTTGTGCTCCTTGCTCCTAGATCCTGGAATGATAATCCAGCGTTGGAAATGTGTTTAAGAATGTTTGGGTAGCTAAACAAACAATTAACAATTTCAAACACACTCATTTTTTCCCGCACACGCGGTTTTAGCTACAATGGCAATTTTATGCTAGAATAACCCCTGGTTAAACATCTTTCGATAATACGTGCCTATCAACTTCTACGATGATGTCACACATCCTCTCAATAGGAAGACCATTCATTATGATGACCGATCGGTGCTTCTGTCCGATTGTATTTATGGGCTCGCTCATATCTTGGAAAGAAACGAAATTGCTCGAATTCTCTTCTGACAGTTTTTGGTAAAGACGACTTGAAAGAAAGTTCAAAAGGGGCAGGGAATTTTCTCCCAAGCTTGCAATAGAAAATCGGTTTGGCCGTGAACCAGCTTCTTTAAGTGCCAAGTTGTTTTTCTCCAAGATAGTCATGAGATAAATACATGTCATATATGCTGTAATTATCTTTTCCCTAATGATAAGGGGAGTGCTCTCTCAAGATCTTTTGAAAGTTCACTGTGACAGTTCACTGATAACAGGGGTACTCGTTTGAGTTTGGTAAGGAGGTGTTCTTAAGTTTCAAATATGGATTGGAAAATTCACAAGCCGTTCACAAGATGGCCCATTATCAATCAAACCTTAATTTCGATCACATAAATTTAACACTTTTAAAAAAAACTTACACATGTTTGCATACTTTTGACACTGGGCCTAAGAGTCCAGTTTTACATCCATATGCATCTTTAAGGTGTGTTTTATCCATTATTTTCAAAGGATTTTGGCATATAAAGATTACTGGATCATCGTTGGAAAGTCACTCTTCACATCACAAACGTCAAAATGCAGTGAGCACCCCCGACTAGGTTTACTTATCACGGAAATGATGGATTCCCATCAACTATGAAAGCTATCGCAATCTGTCACTGTGTTACTTTGACCGACGTTTTACCGAGAGCAAGACGTGTTTTTGTTACTACTGCAAAAAATTAAATGCCTCTAAAGTGATGATTCACCGGTGTGGTAGTTGGCCAAGAATATGTTTACTAAAAGACCAAAACCACTCAAATAGGTTTGTGGTAATGTATCTTTGGCTTCTGTGCAACACTCTAAATGGCTCTTTTAAAAACCTGAACGAATTATGCAAGAAGCATAAATATGTTGCTCGGTTTTTTTTTGAGGGTTTTTTTTTGTTCCCCCATTTTTTTCTTTTCTTTCAATCTGGGGACCTTAATATTTTTCTACGTATAAGCGAATAATCAACGCATTCAAGTAATACATGTTTCACGGAAAGAGACAATCACAAGGAATACACCGAGGGACTGGCTCACCGCTAAGCAATCACTATGGTCATGTAATATGACCAATTTTAAGTATCGCGCTAAACAATTTCGTCCCTTCGTCCATCAAACCTGAACTGCCGGTAGCTCCAACAGTTTGGTTTGCAAAGCATCATTATTTTAGGAAATGAAATCCCCAGATCTTTGCCATTTATTTCTGATATAGCTACTAACAGAAGCCTTAACAGATCTCAGTGTTTGTTATATCCTACTCGTGGTATGTGTGTGTGTGAGATACATTTTCAGTGGCGGCGCCAGACCTCTTTTTGTCTGAGGGGGGCAACAGGGGGAAATTAAATTTTTTTGGGAAAAATTGAAATTCAGGGAAAATTATCAAATATTTGGAGATTTTTAAACCAATTTTGGCCCAAAATCTGAATTTTTCCAAACTTTGGTGGATTTTTGGCCCAAACCGCCGAATTTTGCCAAAAATTCCTCTTTTTCTGGTCGGCCAGGGGGGAATAAAAAATTGGGGGGGGGGGGCAAAAGCCCCCCATGCTCCCTCCGTGCGCCGCCACTGATCTGTGGTGTTCCATAAACATGATAGAGGTTTGTTTCTGCAGGTTGGTGGATGCCCTTTAGCAAAAATGCATCGTTTGATATTTCATCGATCAATCCATCCCATTCGATCGATCGATAATAAATCAACATGATCAAAGACTCTTTAGTTCGCTGATGTTAATTTCCAAAACAACATGTTTGCATAAGGCTTAACTCGTTTAATGGAAATGCAATCGCCTGTTAATTGCTTGTTAAAACTATAACTTTGGTAATATTCCGTCTTGTTTAAGTAGCCCTCGATGCGACATAATTTAATAAATTATCTTTAAATAAACTAAATATGTAAACCAACGTTTTAAACTTTAAAACATATTGATGATATTTTATAGTCCAGGAACTTTAAGTCTGTGTAGCCAGAAGGCGGAAATACATAGTCAAGCTGACTTTTAGCAGATCGTTTTCCCATAGTGGTAAAGAGCAACATATCAACAATTCCCCCAACAATCCCCCGTGGTGCTATTTGAGAAATAGGGGGTAAAGTTTGTACGGGGTAAAATTAAATGATGAATAGATGCTTAAATCATGGGATATCGAATGGAGAAAATGTATACTTTGTGGCTTCACTTTTGGAATTTTCGCTAAGGCATCAGCCAAATTTTTCAAGGTCCTCGTGGTAAATTTAAAAAAGTAAGATTTTTATTGAACTATTCCAAATTTACTCGTGCATGTTTGGTCATATTATGGCACAAAATGCTCATTCACACTATCTGCATCTTCAAAATATTGGCCTTATATGGCGGTGGCTTGTGACCCCCCCCCCCCCCCGTAGAAACCTGCCATAATGAACCCTATAACTATGCAAGAAATTACTTAAACTATTTAAATATATCTTTTCATTTTATACACAATTAGACGAACAATTTGATACCCTTTTGAAAAGAACCGGAGCACTCCGAGGATTTACCCCCAGTATGACCTTGAACAATTATTACCAAATAGTTAATAATCCATAAATCGCAGATAGGGCAAACTATACCTTTTTTAATCCTTATGATATGACACAAACAATTGGAACACTTTAGAATTTGACCCCTGTACAAACTTTACCCCCTTATTTCTCAAATAGCACACAGGGGGTTCTTGTGGACTTCTGAAATGTTGCTCCTTACAGCATCAGGAAACTATCATGAAAAATTCAGCTTGTACCTATTTATTGCCGGGCGTTTTCTATATATCTTGGACTATTAGAATAATTAATATCGGAGATCTCCGATAATAGTTCAACGGCTGCTGGAAACGTCCTTGCAACATGAAATAGCCGGGAAATTGCGCCATGTACGTGTCTACGCTCACCCATTAGTTGATCTGTCGGTTCAGGGAAGTCGAGTTAGAAGTAATTTTTGTGAGGTGGCACTATTTCATCATGTACGGACATAAATTTGGCGTTTCCAGTTCCGTCATTAAATCACAATCAGGGCATTAACACGCGAAGGTATGGTATACATTAGCTCCACATTTGGTTCCGTTTAGCATTTGTTGGAGCAGATCATAGACGCGACTTGGGAATTTTGCTCCCCATAGCTCGATTGGATCGGTACGCCCATGAGAAAGCCAGTGTATACATAGGTGTTGAAAAAAAAACCAGATGTAACTAGAATTTCGCGGATCTCGGCTTTCGTGGTTTGCGGCGGGGGTACCAAGGTTAGGGTTGTTTGGTTCCTTGCGGAACCTTATCAGACGTAACCTGTTGCATTAGTAAACTTTGTCACCACCTTAGGGTCTATTCGCATGACTACCGACCACAGGACCCTTTGCAACTATATAATAATAATTTGTATTTTTAACGCGCGACATATCCACGTAAACGTGATCAAGGCGCTGTGCGGCTGCCATGAAAGGCGCTCAGCACATCAGAGAAACCATAATACCAGAACAGATTTATGCCAAGAGGCTCGATTTTAGAAGCAGGAGGAAACCGGAGTACCGGAGAAAACCTGCGGGAACGAGTATGGATCGAGAAACCAAATTCACATAAAGAACGAGCCCCTGCCGGGAATCGAACCCGAGACCTCATTGGTAAAAGGCGAGGGAAGATACGCTGCGCCAACCCGTCCCCCCATACCAGTGCCCCCTTTACTAGCTGCCTTAAAGTCCCAAGGTCTTTTCTTCATTTCGAACTATCCAAGACCCCTTTCACAACTGTCTGGGAGCCCTTCCTAGCTGTCACAGAGCGTCCTTCCCAACTAACCCAGATCCCCCTTCTCATCTTATACCAAAGGTGGCCCTTTCCCCAACTAACCCAGGTTCCTCCTTTCAACTGCACCAGGGCACATTTCTACATTACCTCCACACCCTATCCCCTTTTATTTATATGGCCAATTCCCAACTACCCATCCCAACTACCCATGATCCTTTTTTGGTATTACAATTGATTCCGTCATGCGCTACCAGATTTCCTTCTCAACCTCCAAGAGTTCCCTTTCCCAACTACCCCCGGGGTTCTTTTTCCAACAACGCCAGGG
>JAMKCH010040641.1:0-13427 GCA_023653785.1 Ophioderma brevispina | reverse complement strand
TAGGTATCAATAATCAAAGATTCATCTATAATAAAGTTTTTAATTAATGAACTCTTAGATTTACTACCTGGTGTGTGCCGCGACGCGGGCGGCAGCAGCAAGATTGCAATAAAGATGCAGAGCTTACAACTTACAGTCCTGGCGAATATTCCAGCGTAAAACTTCACTTTCCAGTAGTGGAACGTGTCCACGGACGACTTGTCCTGACTGAAGAAAACCAGCTCCTAATGACTCCCGATGCTCGGAGGTCGACTAAATATAAAGTCCAAAAGTGCTGTTAGCTTGTTTATCCTTGGATAACTCAGAGGCCACGAAATGTGGAAACCGAAGACGGCTACACAATCGGACAAAAACTGTTGGAGCTGAGGAGACTATGACAAGGTCCACTACAGAAGACAAGTGATAAAAACTACTAACTGAAATTACTCTATCCACTGTCAAATTGGAGCCACACTAGATGGCCACTCACTCTACTAATAACTTGAGTAAGATGTTGTTGTAATAGCTCTGCTAATAACTTGGAAGCAAGATGTTGAGAAACTCTGCTAATCTTCTCTCACCAGGGCTTCATATAATCTTCTCCAACAATTCTAGAAGGATCTGTCCTCTATATTATGAGCATTACTAAATCTAGTCCATTACATAGTAAGTTCTGGAAATGGCCTCCCTACCATTCACATGTCGGATAGATTTGGGATACTCATAGCAGCTACTCACTGACTGTGTAATTATACAGCCGTGCGCCACCTATGGTCAGACTCCGTCCCACCTTGGGTTGATCCCTATAACTCCAGACTTTCTTAATAAATCACTAAGGTTCTAGACGCTTCTCTTCTCCGGTTTTCTTTCCTGTTTTCCTCTGAGATCTTTCTGTTCATTCTATTTGAACCTTAAACAATTAGGTGCAAGGATCACGAAATACAACCTTTAGTTTAATTTTCTTCATGAACAGAAGCTCTACGGGCAATATTGAGTCTAAAGCAAAAAGCGCTATATCTATGTTAAAGGTGCAGCGAGAGAGATTGGAGCATCCATATAATGTGTCATTTGTAGTTATTTCATATAGATAGGCACTCAATATAATTCTTACATTGTATTGGCTACAGAAATGCCTTGAAAGTGAAAACAAAGTGCTTTTGATTGCTGATAGTTCAATATAAAACATAGGCTGAACTTTAGATTTGCTCCTATACGAATTAGACATTTAACTTTTTTTGTACGAAGAAATATTTCTCAGCTTTTAGTCCTTTGGTGGGGAAGTTGGATTTGAATGAAAGCTTTACATCAATGCAAAAATTGGAATTTTCAATATATTTCGGGGCACCTGATATGTGAAATCTCTTGTTGCACCCTTTAAGTTAACAGTTCAAAAGAAGTAACCCCCCCCCCGAGAATGTGCATTTTTCTGGAAAACAGTGAGGCTCCTTAACAAAATGAAAATGTTGACAAAATGAAAATGTTCACTGAAATGTGACGCATTTAATGTGCAATGAACCCAACAGATAACCTTCTCTTTAAAATGTCGCCATTTATTAAATTTGATGACGAATAAAAAATGACACTTTCTTGCATAGGGATTTCAAAGCCACTAACTGCATGCCACTATCAGCGATTTCTTCAAAATGTAAACAAATCGCGCCGCCTATTTTTCATCAAAGTTCATTTTTTTGCACTGTTGTATTGGAAATGGTTGTAGAAAAGGCTCTGTAAGTGGCTAAGCGTAGCACGCCATATTTGTCAGAAATTACGATTTTAATGCAATGTTTACTAATAAAAGTCGGGATCCGACTTTTATTAGTAAACAAAACATCTTAGATGGCATCTTCGAGACCGCTTTAAAATGCTTTAATTAGTATCTGTTTTTTCACAAATAACAGTAAATATAAGGTGTTGATATAACCTAACCACAGCAATTTGTAGCCAAAAATAAGCATTTTGAAATTGGAAAAAAATGAGGATTGTGGCTTTAACAATCGAGAAAATTGTGTTTGGAAATCAGAATGGTTGACATGATGCATAAAATCCATATTTAGGATAAATCTTATTGCTTTGTTCTGAGCACAATGCAATCTGTTTGGAAATGTCAGCATACCAATACGAGATGAATAATAAAAAAGACGTAATCACCGGAGCCTGAAGAGTTTTTTGCATTCTAATTTAAAAAAGATTAAAAATGTAAAATGGGCCAACCATACCTAGTATGGCCGTAACAATGACGTCATATAGTCCGCGAGTCGGCAAAATTGGCATTTTCCACATAAAAGAGGCGAAAATCCAATTTTGCGCTAAAAACGTAGGAATAATCGGATTTTCATGCGGTTTCAGTTCTAAATGATGGCGATTGGTTATTTTACATTAAACGTAGAGTTTTAGAAGCCCATATGTGTTATAATATTTTGCAAAAATGTACCATAAAATATCCTTGGGTGGCAACCCGCCCCCTTACCCTTCGACTTTGACGGCATACCCTACCCCGGGGAAGGTTGTACCTTCATTTTTTTCGCTTTCTAAAATGACCGGGAAGGATGAGAGAACGATTACCTAGAAGCTTTTTACGAAGATTTTGACATTTTAGCACACCGGAGCGAAGTTCACTGGGGGGGGGGGGAGGGCAGAGGGTTATGGTATATACTTATCCTTGTGATGAGGTTCATACTTGTCCTTCCGTGACCTAAGCAACCAACTATACTACTCACGAATGCTCTCAAGAATCTCAGTAGAGATCCAATTAAAGCAATAACAGCACATTTTTTGAAGAGCGCCCCAATTTTCAAAATATGATATTTTTGCACAGTATTGTTGGTAATTGTCTAGGAAACTACACCTGCGAACGAGAATGGTCAAAAATGCGTATTTATCATAAACTAAGCAATTTTGTTATTAGAATTAGGATCCCATATTGTACTTAAGGGGTGGGTCTATGTTTTCAAATTGAAGAACAGAAAATGAGGTCTACTAGCATAATAACGTTTTATGAAGATTAATCGAAAGAAAACGGGTTTGGTCACTGTCTAAAGTTTGCTTGGGCTTTATTCTGTTTGGCGGTAATGTGGCCTTTATTATGCTAAGCGTGCTTGCCATTGCTTGGGTCATGCGGTCACGGGCCAGTCAATATATCGATCGTATTGAAGTCTTCGGTCGTTGTGAGCGATTGGCATCATAATTCATCTGTTTGGGTCGTGCGCTGGACGTATGTTAGATGCCTGTTAAAATTTTCCTTTTGTGACTGAAGTTAATCGTGTATACATCGTGAAGATGTGGGATTGTTTTGTTGAGCAAGGGGAGAATTTTACTTCTGTTCTCGGAACGATTCCCTCTCTTCGGGTTGTTTAAAAAAAATCGTCTTCACTGTTCTCAAATGTCGTCAAATTTGATTGCGTTTACGGTATTCGAACCAATACAACATCACGCATTCCACAGGGAAGTTCGGAGTACACGTATGGGAGATATTCCGCCTTATAAACTGTTAAGCATGCCATTGTGTCACTATTCAACTCCATTCAGTCAAACATTCTTCAAATGATTGTGAAGGTCTGTAGTCGGCAAGCAACACAGTTTTTGGAACCGGGAAGTAGGTCATCGCATACTTCTACAGGTCTCTGAGTGCGTATAGCTGTCGGTGTAGTGTCTGAGCCAGGTTTCCAGTTCTGTTTCGGTCGGCTTCTACAATCTTAGCATCAGTAAATAGCAGGTAATTTTATTGTCCTGACAAATGTCATCAGATGATATTGTGCGTCAGTAGAATTTCATGCCATGTTTCAATGCTTTCTTAATGTCCCTCTAGTCTCGCTTTTTATTTCAATCATAAATCCAAATTCATCATGGCGTTTTTATTGTTTTGGCTCAAGTTTCCATGTAAATGTTCGACCAAATTGTTATGGATTAGCACTTAATCAATTTGGTGCTTTTATTGAGATTCAATCATTCACTCGCAAGGTTAAGATATAGATTAAATCAAGGGTTCATGTGCTTCTACGGTCGCTCATATGTTTGTTTTGGGTAAGCCAGCACATTTGCATACATGGTCCAATTGTTAGTTTATCATGATGCGTTTGCATTTAGTCTATGCGTGCGTTGCGGTTGCGATTTCTTTGGTTCTTTTTCACATTTTTGTTCAGTTTTGTTGCGCTTGCTTTCCGCTCATTATCGCATCTCAGTTGCGGCTTGCTCACTGTTATCATGATAAACAGCAGATGTGCCATTGATGTTAAATGTTGTTGTTAAATTACCATAGGTGTGAATTGTCGTGCTTGAGTGACTTCAATTCGCGTGGTCTTATCATGTTTGTAATACCTTGCGTCAATTATTATAATCACTTTTTTTCTAGTTGTTCTACTCCAGTAAACTTCATAGGCGAATCATTGGGTATGACCTGATGATAGAAATCTAAGCCTTCAAAATTAAAAAAAAAGCGCCCATAAACCCAATTCAAACTCTTTTCACGCGTTTATTGTTATTTCGTGCATTTATTACGTAGGGATAACCCAATTTTAAGTTTAAGGTAATATTATTATTATCGAATCATGCAGGGCATACAGGGTTTGTTTGGCAGCGTGTGTCTCTCTGTGTGCGTGTCTGTTTATCGTATTTTTAGCTCTAAACATAATTGCTTTTTGTTTCCACATACGTGCACTCATTATAGGTCATGAGCCCATAACCGAAACCCTGCACCCCCCCGGGGATTTTGGAGACCACTATTTTTGGAAACCTTATACATATCGCTATCAAAATCAGGTTGTCTGCAAAAATCCCCATCCTGGTTTAAAGAGTGAGGGCGCTATTTTTTTCAAAAGGCGGCCAATCTTCACTTAATGATGCCCTTTTTTTTTTGACATGTATCTTTAATGTTTTGATCCAAATTCAGCACTATGTTACTACTTAGTCGCACCAAAACACCCAAGGAATAGTTGAACACTTTTAGCATGCTTAACCTGCCTCTATAGGGCGTCCATCTGTCAAAATGGCCGCCAAACAATGAACAACCATGTATTATACACTTAATACCTCTTTAAAGGCAAAATGGCGGTGTCACCCATTCTCTACTTTGCCATGCACTTTTGATTAGTTTAGGTAAAGTACACTTAAACCAATTAGTAGTTAGCCTTTCAGTGTATATCTAGAGGGCGTTTATGTAAAAAATGGTCTAATATTGACTTACTAGAAAATACAATAGACCACAACCACAGCCTCCTAATCACTGATCACCTTAAACTGACACCGACCACAAGCCATTACGAATGCCTTTGGACACGAACGAACGAACGAACGACCCTTAAACTAAACTGCATAATAACATGGTTTCTTGGTCTTACTGTGTTGACCGGATGGTTACCAATGAGCAACAGCTTCTTACTACTGCTTTGCGAGAGATTCAGTCAGGCAAGGAGTGTACGCGTAGCAACACAACCAAACTCGCCCGCATAAGTTGTTGTTGTTAAGAAATTACTAACATACTTCAAACACACCGGTGGCTTTGGTTGTGGTCTATGTGGGCTCCGGGTGGAATGCCCGGGGAGGGTTGGCTCATGCCTCTCCGGTTCGGCATCTGTGCCGGGCGACCGGCCCCTGAGAGTGGCGGGAGCCTGTCGTTTTTGTCTGGTGCACATGATACAGACGTCAAAGGGAGACTCAAAAGGGCCTTAGATGGGCTCGCCCTTATTGTGAGGAGAACCCATCAGCGCACAAGTCCCATCCGGGGCACAGTGTTATGCTTCCGTCGGCCGCGGCCGTAACAGATTAAGTCAATGATTAATTCAAACAATTCTGAGCTTAGCATGCACCTCCTGGGTTGACAAATCTAATCACAATCATGGGGCTATGCTATCAATCCAAATTTGTGGGTGTATCCTCTCATAATCAATCCCCTTGATATTGCTCCACTTCCTGCTTACTTACCTGCTCACGACCGGCCCCTCGTTGTTCCTTGGGAATGTACGATGAGCTCAGGGAAATTTAGCTCCTAAGTCTGTGGACCCTGATGGTATTCAACCTAAACTATTCAATACAGAGTTTCGCTTATGAGCTTGGCGGCCCCTGTTACTGATGTGCTTAATTGCTTCTTTTTCGAAGAGGTATTGTTGGCTCACCAATGAAGTCTGCCATTGGTCGTTTCCCCATTCCAAAGGAACTTCCTCCTAGCATTGATAAGATCAGACCTTTATCACTGACTGATATCTTTGCTAAATTGCTGAAGTTTCAATGCTTAAATGGGTTGTTCAAGATATTCAAAACAACATTGATATCAACAATTGGTAACATTCATTGTGTATCTACCAATCATTATCTAGTCAACTATAATGCCACTACTTATTTTGGTTCTGATCGAGACATAACGTTTGGAAACGGTAGTCCTCAGGACTTTTCCAAGGCCTCTCGATCTGTCAATCACAATATTGCCATTGATAAGATTATTGCCTTGGTGTCGGGGGGCTATTGTTCCATGGATATTTAGTTTTCCCTTTCCCCTTCTCCCATATCGTCGCCAATTTGTTAGATAAAATCAACTTTGTCTGACTACGCTTTCCTCAAACCGCTGTTCCTCAAGGTACGAAATTAGGGCCCTATACTTCCAGGTTGTCATCAATGATGCTGCCAGTAACTGCAATTCCTCTTACTGGAAATACTTTACGATCTACGTTTGCTGAAAATAGATCTGCACCACCGAGAAAGTAATTACAGTCTGATCTTGATGACTTCCTGGAATGGTCTTAGGCCAACCAGCTCAACTAATCCCACCAAATGTCAGCAATCCAAGGATGCTTCATGAGAATCCACACCCATCACTGACCTGAAAAATTGGGGACTCAGCTTTGGCATTTGTTCCATCAGCTAAAGTTCTTGCGTTTGGTTACAAGAAAATCAAATGGGATACTCAAGTTGAAAATATGGTGCAAGATGCAAACAGCGTCTTTTCATGCTTTCGTACTCTCACACGTTTTGGTTTCAATTACATCTGAGCTTCTTATGGTGTATTGTGGTTATGTAGACCACTACTGGAATTGCCGCAGATGTCCCATCTGGCATCCTCCGACTGTCAACAATCTCATGATTGAGAATGTTCATAAAAGGGCATGTAAAATAATCTTTGTCTCATTGTCTCATATGAATGCTCACTTGATATTTGTAACCTGGATCTCTTGTCACATCGGAGGGAGGGCGCACTCCTTGCATTTTGCCCGTTCTCTTCCCTCAATCTGAGCGACCAGGGACGCGGCTTCCTCCACGTATAGTGGAGACCATGGCAGACAACTGAGAAATAGAACCCACATCTCCCAATTAAGTGCTCGCACTGACAGATTTGCTAAGAGCCCCATTCATACTACATCAATTTGCTTAATCCTCATAATTCTTGGGGTTTTGGATGCCTGTTCTTTTCTGCATTCAATGCCATGGTGCTTTTCCCCAACTGTCTACTTATATGTTATTATGACTATGTTCTATATTATATCATGCCCTATTTATTAATGTTCTTCTGTCTGTATTCTTGTGTATAACGCAATCGGCTTAAGAGCCGCGATGTTATTGCTAATAAATTGCTCATGCTCATGCTCATGTACATGGAAGTGCCCGCCAGCGTTGTGCCGCAAAACACCAGTGCAACCCTGTGTTTCTAACATTGACTATAGTCCGACGCATACAGTGTTGTGCCGAGAGATTAGTGCACCACTGAATAATGACTTTTAACTTTTAGATCGCTTAAATGTTACACAAGATGTTGGGCTGAGTTAAGAGAGCACCGTCTGTTTTATTTGCTGACCGGACACTTTTGACGTAAGTGATCTGCCCTAACCCTTCGACCGGCCGCGTCTTACGAATGTCAAACTAACATCAAAGACTGTAACTCAATCTCTCAGCTAGCTAATGCTACCTCTCCAGTCCACCCGATCGATCACTGCTGACTACCACACAAGTCCAGCCTAAGCTACGTGGAACCTGGGCCATAAAAACCCACCCATGGGAGAACGGGATTTGGATCCTGTTACCGGCAAGGAAACGAATGGGCTTTGTGGCCTATCCGTCTCCAGGATAATATAGGTTCCCCTGCGTCGTGGTGCGTTGGTTTAACAACAGGTCCAAATACAAACTATGCTACCATACAAGGCTTGCAGCCTGGAGCTACTGTTACCACAGAAGTGCAGCCGAAATATAACCAGCAAAACCAAATAAAATCTTATCAGAAAATGTCTGTGATAAACAGATTTTGAAACCTTAATCAAAGAAAGAACACATTTACCTTGCACACAAATTCCAATACCAATTACATTGTCTGAAAAAATTAAAAAAACAAATTCCATCTAAGTTAGCCAAAGGGTTAATGAATAGACAGTAGGCCGAACATTACCGTAAAACTGACCGCGCCTTAACAGGCGTGCGGGCGCCCCTTAGTTACAGTCAAGTGGAGGGCGTCAGTTAGCCTGGTCAAGGTCAGGGGTGCGACCGGGTAAAGTAGTGGTTGGGACCGACTTCATGCACTAGGCCCCAAATTACGGTAAAACAGCCACGCCTTAAAGGCATGCGGTCGCCCCTTGTTACCGTCAAGTGAGGGGTCAGTTAGCCGGGTCAAGGTCAGGGTTGTGACCGGTTAGAGGCAGGGGCGGTGGGGACCGATCATGCAATAGGCCAACATTACGGTAAAACAGCACGCGCCTTAACCGGCGTGCGGCCGCCCCTTAGTTACCGTAAAGTCTAGCGGGCAGTTAGCCGGGTCAAGGTCAGGTTGCGACCGGGGAAAGGTCAGTGGTTTGGGAGTTGAGAGGGTAAGATGTGAACGACCGGTTCCATCACGTGACGGTACTTTGATTCCCAGGTATAAAAATTAGAAAAATGCAATCAGTTTTCAGGTAGTTTCAGATGGCGCAGTGGATAAGGCGATGGACGATGGACCAGACGCTACACCAACCCGCTAGGATTCCGGATTTCCAGTTTCGGTCCCGCTCAAGGTAAGTCAATTTTTGTTCTTTTTATTTTCGCATACCTTTGTCAGGTGATAACGTCAGGTGATACGCACATGATGCGTGGCACGGGATGATACGTGGCGGGAAAACTGTTAGGCACGTGATGATTCGTGGGGCGGGAAAACTGCACGGTATAAAAGGAGCGATCGCCAGCCGCTGTATCAGTCTAGCAATGGACGCAATGAATATTCCACGGTCGCAAAGGCGTTTAGCGATATAGTTGTTCGGAAGGGAGGGAGAGGAGGAAATGAACACATCTGAGGAAGAGGATGGGCTGAGAGAGTATTTCTGTGAAATGAAAAGGAAGATGGAGAAGGAAGAGAGCAAGTACAGCTCCGAGGAGAGCGAGAGGGAGTAGAGAAAGAAGCGAAGAAGCCCGGGGGATGGGGGAAGAGTAGCGGCAGAAGACGTTGCAGCCGACCGCATGGATTGCTGCGCTATATGAGGGGGTTTAGGGCAGACTCCGGCGCAGCAACTTCAAGCGGAGCCGGCGCTAGCAGAGAGCTCCGGCAAGGCTTATCCTGCAAAGCATGGAGCAACATCGCGGTGTCATCCCCAGGATAGTCTTGCATGATTGCATGCCATGGCAATGCTCAAATTTCAACTAACCGGTAGCAATACGGCCATCAGACAAGGACTATCCTGCAAAGGGAGCAACCTCGTCGTGGAAAACCAGGATAGCTTTGCCTGATGGCATGCCATGGCAATGTTAAACAAGATGTGACGATTGCCCTAACCCTTTGGGAAGGCAGGCTGTCTTACAACATCAATCTCTCAGCTAGCTAATGCTACCTCTCCAGTCCACCAATCGCTGCAACTGCTGCTACAACACAAGTCCAACATTACGGTCAAACAGCACGCGCCTTAACAGCGTGCGGCCGACCCTTAGTTACCGTCAAGGGAGGGGTCGTTAGCTGGGTCAAGGTCAGGGTTGGACAGGGTAAAAGGTAGTGGTTGGGACCGATTCCTGCAATGGCCCAACATTACGGTACAACAGCACGCTGCCTTATTACAGCGTGCGGTCGGCCCTTAGTAACCGCCAATGCAAGGCGTCAGTTGCCCGGGTTAAGGTCAGGGGTTGCGCCGTGTAAAGGTCAGGGGGCTCGCACATCTAGAAAGTAACCGGAACACCCACTTTGCCCGCTAGGTAGAAAAAAAAAAAAAAAAAAAAAAAGTTTCGCTGCCGTGGCCCGGTTTGGATTACAAGATATAAAAAACAAAAATGCATCATTTTTCAGGTAAGTATCAGGTTGCTCAGTGGATGCGGCGACGGACCCAACGCTAGGATCAGGATTTCCAGCGTTGGAGTATCAGTCAACGTAAGAAATGTTTTCTTTCTTTTTGTCAGACCTTTTTTTGTACTCCCCGATTACCTTGGGGGAGGGAAATGCCTGAGGGGGGGGAGTTCTATTTTTCGCTTCTTTTTTCCCGGACTAGAAAATTTTCAGAGGGTTGTGAAATTGCCGCTGCCGTGGCACGGCTAAGTCAAGGGTCACTTGCCTGGGTCAAGGTCGGTGGTTGTGACCGGGTTTTAGACGGTACGGGGGGTTGGGACCGAGTCAAATTGTAGGCCCCGAACATTACGGTATAAACCAGGTAAAAAGTGCCGGTAGTCTTAGCCACTCCTTTTCCCAAGAAATACCCGGTAGCTTTTAATATAAATTGTTGGCTACCTATTTAGGATTGGGTCTTTTAGGTTTCATATCTAAGGTTTTAGAGAATGTGCGTATCAGGCCTAGTTTCTGACAGCACTAACTCGCAACATTCAGTTGAGGTTAAGTACTGGGCCATCCCTATGAAGTTGCTCTAAGGATAGAAAAGCGGCCGCGACCAGAACGTATACTATAGGAGGGTAGTACATCTCAGACATTTCAAAAATAAACTAAGTCCAGAGTTCAGAAAAAAAACTAAGTCCAGAGTTCAGAAAAAAAACTAAGTCCAGAGCGGATCGCTTCCTTGTTCAGCGGAAAGTCGCCCTAGATCTTTCGGTGAAAAGTCACCTAGCCGGGCCACGGCATGTGGACTTCAAAAATGAACTAAGTCCAGAGCGGAAGTTTTAACCGATTCATTCCCCAAGAAATACCCGGTAGCTTTATAATAAATTGTTGGCTACCTACCGGTTTCCGCAAAACCTATTTAAGATTGGGTGTTTTAGGTTTCATATCTAATGTTTTAGAGAGTGCGTATCATGCCCAGTTTCTAACAGCAAACTCGCACCAGTCAGTTGAGGTTAAGTACTGGGCCATCCCTATGAAGTTGCTCTAAGGATAGATAAGCGGCCGCGACCAGAACGTATACTATAGGAGGGCAGTACATCTCAGACATTTCAAAAATAAACTAAGTCCAGAGTTCAGAAAAAAGTCCAGAGCGGATCTTCCTTGTTCAGCGGAAAGTCGCCCTAGATCTTTTGGTGAAAAGTCACCTAGCCGGGCCACGGTATGTAGACTTTTCAAAAATAAACTAAGTCCAGAGCGGACCGCTTCCTTGGTCTTCACCTGGAAGTGGCCGGTGGAATTAAGAGGAGCGGTCTCGCTGAATGCTAGTTCAAAAAACGACTAAGTACCAAAAAATTACTAAGTCAGGGTAGGGGGCGTCCTACTCGAAATTTCAATCGTCAGGTTCCATCAACGTGGAAAATTTGCTAGTACGGAGTTAGGTACGTAGGGATATAGAACAGGGCTTTTGAATTTGACAACCGTTGCCAATGTTTACATCCTGATTTTGTCCTGATTATTTATAGAGTTGAGTTCAGCTTTGTCTTCAATTTGGTTATACAGTGATTTTAAACTCTTTTTCATGATCCATGTTTAATGAGAATTGGAATTTCTATTTTTGAAATATTTCATGTGCAGTGGGATTGTGACTGCAGGCATTGCATGACAAAGTGTCACACCTTACACGTTAACATACACGAAGTAAACCGTAAGTACACGATGTGTACAACAGACAATGGAGAACACAATAGACCAGATGGGTGAGGGGACACTCAGCCACACGGACACTATTCCATGACACCGAGAACTAGTGTGCGGGAACTTCCTGGGTTTAGAGAAGGTGTTTGCAGTCAGAAAACAAAAGGAGCACGGTGTCTTATCTTGATCATTCTAAGAATTGCACAGTTTCTTTGTTTAATATTTCGAGTAACAATAGACTTGCTGTAATTTCTATATCAAAACACATCAGATGCAGGATGTGGAGTTTCTCCAACAAGTTAAAGAGACATGAGGAAATTTCCAGAGAGAAGCGCCCCCAATTTTTTTCGAACCCGGGTTTTTTTTTTTTTTTTTTTTTTTTTTGCATATTTGGAATGCTTTCCAATGTATTAGCTCACACCTGAAGTGAATAAGCCAAATACGCCGTCTTTATGTAATAAGATGATGATTTAGTACTTTCTGTCGTGCACGACAGAAAGTCAAAGCACGGTGTTCTATGGGGACAATTACGATAGTTGGTTTAGGTTTGCTGTTTTTTTGTACTTGTTTGTCCAATAAACCTTCGGAACTTTCTTGGTAGGTGAACTACAATCGATCCAGTGCAATTTATGAGATATTCGTATTATAAAAAAATCTCCTCCTGTCACTTTAACGAACTGATAGGATTGGGACATTTCAACTTGTCGTTGTAAGTTTTGTTGCATAGTCATGATAAATTTGCTGGGGAAAAATTCAGCTGCAAGTCATTTTTCTATGCCTGTCGACAAGATAATTCACCGAGTGTAGACCTCTCAGACAGAAGTTGGCGAACTTGTGTAACATTGGAGTTACAAAATCTTATGTCGTAGAATTACCTTAAAATTTTCCAGAATCATCAGAGCTGAGCAGATTAGGTGCCTTTGTAAAAAATAAAGATTAATAATAATAATAATCAAGGTTTATTTTAATCTCAAATCGTGGCCTGTAGGCCAAATTGCTAGAGACTTTACAACTTAATAATTACTAGACAGAAACAATGCAACTTGGAGGCAGCAGCTTAAACAGCGCCATATTGCAACATTCAGACACACTACACGAAACACACACCGGATGGGTAGTGCAAGCTTTCACGGTTCATTTGCCCATTTCAAATGAACCATGGAGAAAGTGGCATTCATGTTTTAATCAATATGTGTTATACAAATTAAATCCCAAATGGGGTTCCCGAACTAAATCTAGCAAGTGGTCCCACTGAGATTCGATCCGAGGACTCTTTGCTCCAGAGGCAAGCTTGCTAACCACTAGACCACGCCACTTCCTCATTAACATTAAATTATCAGGATTTTTCTATACTATTGACTCTAGAAAGAGTTCAAATTTAACACACTTAGTACCTGTACATGGACTATTAATCAGCCTGTCTTAGTTGAGGAAATGGACTTTTAACGGTAACGGTTTTCTAAACCTGGTTAATCCCTCCTAACTTACGTTCAACTCAACTGGAAAATAGCTTTTTAATTTACGCTTCAGTTTTTATTTATTTAAACTGAGTCCTAAACCT
>JAMKCH010040640.1:0-14034 GCA_023653785.1 Ophioderma brevispina | reverse complement strand
AATTGAAAATGAGTGACCTTGCGAAATAGTCGCATTATGCTCATTTAAATGCACGTTGGTGTTGATTCTAACCACGTCCTGGGGAAAAAGAATACATTACAAATTTTGACTTTTATTTATACAGTCTTGGCATACATGCACAGTGTTAAAATAGAGAGTAATTTGCCCATAACATTGCTAGAATTTAGGAGAGACACTCTTAGGCATATTAACTGGACAATCATGGATCATGAAGGTGGATCTGGAGGGGGACATAGAACATTTATTTCCACTCTACAGACTAAAAAACTGATTCGTCATTGAATTTCCAAATGGTCATGATGATAGAACATATGAGGTCATGTGTTTATACAGGATGGAATGAGCTTTAGCTGGGTAATAAAAAACATATTATTTTTTTTTTTTTTTTTTTTTTTAAAATTTGGCTTTTGACCCCCCTGACCCCCCTCTTTTTGAGTAAAATCTTCAAGAGAAGATTTAAAAATAAAAAAAAGAGTGGTTTTTTTTTTTTTTTTTTTTTTTACAGGGCAGATGCCAGCTTAGAATCTAGTAATGTCAGCTTTGGAATCATGTAATGTCAACTTAGAAAATTTTATATGTAAGTGAAAGTCATTAGGGTCAATTGAAACAATAGAAAAGTCTATTAAAAATAGGATTTTTGTTTGAGAACAACTGCCACTGAAGTGCATTAACTTTCATGTCTGGGGTTTCCATGGGATAATCCACTTAACAACAAGAAGACTTATTCTTCATTAATGAATAGTTGATGACATTTTATCACTGATGAAAAGAAAGAAACCGTGATCAAATGTATTTCTAACACACATGGTTGCAATATTTAGCATGATACATCTTTTGATGGAGTTAGTGTCTGGCTGGGTTTGAGAAGAATTATATTTTTTGAAACACACTTTCAACTTCATCGCTACTTAGCTAAGAATAGAAAAATACTATTAAAAAACGGCGGGGAGAGCTGTCAATATTGGCTGACGCACCTTGCTGTGGCTTCGTATAGTGATTGGTCTTAATGGGGAGGTTGGGAGGTATGATCAGGAGACAATTCTTTTCAGACAACTTAAATGGTGGAAATCTGGCCAGTAGGGGGAAAATGTGTCGGCATGGTGAGGTAGTCCTAGTTTTAACCACAGCTAGCATACGGGCAAGGCGGGAATTTTTTTTTCATATGATAGAAGAATAATAGATGTTTCTCTGAACACAAAAAAAAAGTTCATGTCTGTGAAAAAGCATTAAATTGATGTATGTGATGAGAATCCTGGGATATGCGTCGCGGCTGACCACAGGTAATGATAGCTCTTGACTACCCCACAAGCGTAGAAGCACTAACTGGTGTATGTGATTGGTGCCTTGGTGTGGTGCTAGGTGCAAAGTAATGTTCTAGGCTCTTTGAACTTCCACAAATAGAGCTAACTGTGCATGTGATTGGGTGCATTGGTGTGGTGCTAGGTGGACAAAGGATTAATGCTAGGGCTTTGACTTCGCAAGCATAGAGCATAACTGGTGCATGTGATTGGGTGCATTGGTGTGGTGTTGGTGGCAAAATGTAAGCGCTAGACTCTTGACTACACAAGCGTAGTCGCATAACTGGTGCATTTGTGATTGGGTGCATGGGTGTGGTGATAGGTGGCAAGATAATGCTAGGCTCTGGTTGACTCACAAGAAGAGCATAATGGTGCATGTGATGGGGTGGCATTGGGTGTGGTGCTAGGTGGCCACTGTTGTCAGCCAAAATTCAGCTTTCTCTCCACACAGCTACAATATTTTAACCCCTATTGATTGGCTGCAGAGAGGTTTTGTGATTTATTGAAGCAATCAACACTACGGTAAGAATGGAGGTCGGCTTAAAAGGATCAGTCACAAATATTTTATTAACTCTATCAGTCCAAAATATTTTAGTACCTCTATCAGTCTCAAATATTTTAGTAACTCTATTCAGTCTCAAATATTTTAGTAAATATATCAGTCTCAAAATTTAGTAACTCATCATCGTCTCAAATATTTTAGTACTCTATTTTAATTGGTTACGTAAATGATTACAACAGTATATAACTAGACAATCAGACACAATGTCAAGAAATGCAGTAGTGTCCCAGTGTTAAGTGCGTCTGAAAGACGTAATTCACAAAAAAGGAAGCTGGTTAATGTTTTGTTTGGGAAGGTTTTTACATTACATCTATATTGTATTGGCACCTGCATGACTAGTAAAATGGCTGTATTAATCATTGAAAACATGGAACAATTGTCAACTTGTTAGTGTGCCAAGGCTTTATTGTGACATGTTAATCACTTCTTTTTCAATTTGCTAAAAGTGACTAACTCATAGTCATACATGATAACCACAGTTTTTAGCAAGAAATCTGAAAATCAGTGACCTTCGTGAAAGTAGTCGCATTTATGCTCATTTAAATGCACGTTGGTGTTGATTCTAACGACGTCCTGGGGGAAAAGAATAACATTACAATTTTTGACTTTTATTATACAGTCTTGGCTACATGCACAGTGTTAAAAATAGAGATGAAAATCGCCCCATAGCATTAGCTAGAATTTAGGAGAGACACTCGTAGGCATGTTCTGTTGGAAATGAGGAAGGCTGAAAACTTGTGGCCTCCAACTAAACGTGCCACACGATGTTGCTTCGTGGCTTACGGGGGCTGACAGCAAATTGCTTGTTTGATCAATTTTCCTGTTGGAAATTTGTTTAAATTTCATCAATTTTACCCTCAATTTGCTGGCAGCATATTATTACAGACGCAATCAGACGGCCTGGAATTGGTTGTTTTACACACGCTACTGATTTATGGCTGATCTAAAGAAGGGTTACCTGCTTCTGTTGATTTTAAAAACCTTAATACTGTGTTTTTGCATGTTTTTGTGTGTGTAGATGTGATTTTCTTTTCTTGAATGACTTGCCATGACTGCTACATGGGTGTCATTTCTATGCTGACCATAATTTATTTGTAAAATGTCTATTGCAAAGGAAAAACATGATTCTAATCTATATGTCTACTGTAATTTTTTTGTGTGTAGATTTTTGTAATGAACTACAGGAAGTCGTAGACTTGCTAAAATGGGTGTCATTCGATGCTGACCATAACTTTTATTGTAACATGTCTTATTGCAAGAAAACATGATTCTAGCTCTTGAATAGTGTCTACGGTAAGTGTCTTTTGTGTGTAGTTTTCTTGAATGACTAACAGGAAGTCGTAGACTTTCTGAAATGGGTGTGATTTCCATTTAGCATGCAGAGTTGCAACTCGATGGCTCTGTGGATTTATGTAAATTTCAGTGTTTGCGTGACCAAATTTACCTGTCCAATTAAAGTTACACTATCAAGGACGAGACATTTAATAAAATGGAACAAAAGTCTATGTTGTCGCGATGATTCCCATCTTTAATTGGACATTTTTCCAGAAACCTTGTCAATTGCATTTAGGAGCAACGATTTCACACCAAGCTTTTAAATACAACCATAGACTTGTCAAATCAGACACATCATAATTACTGCTTTCAAGGTCGCCGTCCCCAGACCATTTTTAATGGGTGGGGGGGGGGGGTGTTGAGTCTGTGTTGCCGACAAAATAATGGGCCCGGATTCAAGAATTATAAATTTTTTCTGCTCGCTAAATTTTTTTTCACTAGGGTTCGAATTCGAAGAGGGGGGGGGGTCATACAAAACCGACCGCTGCAACCGAGAAAACAGTAATTCAATCTCCAGCAATGCAACAAAACACAACAACAGCCTGTGGTGGAGTCAAACCCCCGCAATCCGCCCATCAATCAGGTGCGCCGACATTACGCCCATATGCCTACAAGTAAACATTTTGCCGACACAATTTGCAAATGGGGGGTGTCACACCCCCCACACCCCCCCTCGGGGACGGCCTGGACTGCTTTTAATCCATGTAACTTATGATGGCATTACTCCAACCTCAGCACCTGTAGATCAGAACATAAAACATGTCTATAAAAACAACAAAAGCAGGGTATGTGAGTTACGGACTAAAACACACTTTCAAAATTACACAAAGCATGAAGATGTGTACAGGAATGGTGGCAGTGATGTCGCTGCCCTCAAATAGTAGTCAAGTAAATAAAGTATATTCATATCCTGGAATATAGGGACATACCCAACTGTAAGTGAAACTAGTAGGAAGTTTGGCTTCCTATCAGAATATTTAATGTTTCTCCTGTGCATCAATCGTTTAGTGTTATTAATTTATGGTCTACCCAGATAACAAAAAAAAATTCAAATACTGTCTCTTTAATCCTATTCTCCTATTCTAACCGTACTTCACATGACTGAATACAAATGTAGGAGAATTTTACCGCCAAAAACAAGAGAAGTCTTCCGTTTACTTAGGGTTAAATTTCAACCATGTTATCTCTTGTTGAGACCACACCGGGTTTCCTTAACCTAGGTAAACCTAGCAACATGCTTGCTCAGGATTGAAATGTACAAAACAAGTGGTCTCCTGAGGCCGATTACGGCTGTATTGATCTATTGTGTGGGTGGACGGGAAAGAGCAAGGTTGTGATTGCGTGACTCAGCAAGGATAGGCTTTGTGATATATTGTGTGCAAATGTAAATGGAATCTAGACGTTGTTGAAGAAAATAACATAAATTACAAAAAAACAAAAAAACTAAAAAATCAATAAAATTTAAAATTCAGATTTTAAACTCTGGAGGAGGTTTAAGGGGAATTTGATTAGAAAATGAGAATGAGCTTATGTAATTGTTGATAATGCGTGAAATTGGATGATGTATGACACAAATATAACTTCTGACAATTTGGTACAATTTTTGCAATGGTGGCAGTGGCCTATTATTTATAATGTAACCTTGTTCTGCATAAACAACTCACACGTAAATATATAGAGCCAATGAGGACTATTATTTTATAATGATAAATATTGTGCCACCCAAAAATTTAAATTGTGAGCTAAGGAACAGCTTTAGAGACCAAATAAAATGGGATCTCAGAACTGTAATGGTTATCTGTTTTGGCTTTTGAAGCTACAAATTTCTTAGAAATAAGAGATTGGAGATGCATTGTAGATTAGTTGTGGGTATTTGAAGAGAGCTGACTTCTAAATGACCTGTAGAGGTCATCTAGGATGTTCATCCTTAAAAAACACTGAGTTATGTGTTATAACCTATACAGAATCTCCCAGGTTTGAAATGGTTAATTGTACTACTGACCTATCCAACCCATGCAGTAATAGCAATGGTAATAATAAAAAGTACTCTACTCTGTGAAAAAGTATTGCTATGCGAATATTCTGAATAGTGTTACCTGCTGTCTAAATAATAATTAGAATTATGTCTTGTGACACACACACAACATGCACGCACACACACACACAACACACTAGGCGCGGGGATCTAGGGAGGGGGGAGGGGCGTGCGCCTCATGGTAAATCTGCAAAACTTTCAAAATCAGCTCATTTTTGGCCAAATTTCAGCGGTGGTAATTTTGACATTTTTCAAATCCTGGATCCGCCCCTGCAACACACACACAACCCATGCACTTTAACCAACTACAGATAAACAAAGTCTAATATTGGGTTGGGAGATATAAATAGATTTCTCTTTTAATAGCACGTCTATGAGGAAACATCCCGGTGATTTAAAGATAGAAGTTGAGCATCTTATTTGTTCAAATAAAACCAAATTTCATTCAGCAAAAGAATGCTTTGGGTGGTACCTGTGATGCTGGGTTTTTATTAAGGCCAGCCCTATGTTAATATAGAATACATTGGGCTTCTTTTTATTTTGGCGCAGTTTAGTTCTGATTGAAATCTCTTTCTTCTCACATTTCATGGGAGTCATTTGTCATTAATGGTCTTATGCAAGCAGAGAAAGTAAAATTTAAAAGATGCAAGTAAAATATTCTCGAAAGTCCAGTAATTATACAGGGGCGGGAGGATCCAGGAATTTGAAAAACGCAAAGTTACCGGGGGGCTGAAGGCTTAAACTTGTCAAAAGGGCTGATTTTGCAAGATTTGGCAGAATTACCAGGAGGCCGCGCCCCCCTCCTGGATCCGCGCTGGTATATGTATTCTCAATGTCATTTTTCAGTTCTTGTATCTACATTATTGTTGTCATTGTATGTATAATTCTGGTGATTTTTGTGATGAACAAGAATTTTGATTGATTGATTGATTGATTGATTGATTGATTGATTGATTGATTGATAGAGCAAAACTCCACTTGCAAATTTCCTGTCAAAATCTTAATGTTTCCAATGTATAATGTAAGAAATTTCATGCTCAGATATTGCATTGATTATGGAGTATGATTGTGGCTTTGCTTTTGAGCAGTTAGTATTATTCATTCTGTAGTCATCAAAGTGCTGGGATTCCAAGCACTTAAGTGGGGATAAATACATGTACCATATGCACATAGAAGGTTTGATTCATGCCAAAAACACACATACAATATTTCATGTTCAGCACTCGTATTGATTTTAATGCTTGCTATTGTGACTTTGATTTTTAGCAAAATGAAAAAAAAAACTATGCGTACAGTGAAAGATACATGTACTTTCTGACATAGAAAGTTTTGTTTCATGATGTCAAACACAAATAGAGGTTTTTTGCTCAGCATAATTGTTTAATGAATCTTGCTCTTGTGACTTTGATTTTGAGCAATATTTCCATTCTTTTAGCATCAAGAACGTTTAGGGTTTCGTGCACCTTACAGTGAAGATACCATATTGTTATAGTATTTTTGTGGATTAAAATATTATTTTATTTTGGCTACTCTAGGGAATATTTCCCATCAGGAAACGTAAGAGAAAAGTAGAATTCCCCTAGTGCTTAAAAATTGAGATAAAATGCAATATGTGTTTACATTTTCAGAGACCTTTTCTGAAAAAAGCTGCATAAATAGGCTTGCGGAGGGTTCCCAGGTATATGCGAGTTTTAAAGAATCAACATTATGTGTCATTTCCAATGATGTTGTCTTGAATTTTTCTATGGATAATGTAAGATGATGTAATACCTATCTTCTAGATGAAAACCTAGCTGTCAAGTATAAATATAGCTGAAGCTTGATTACTGAGAAGATTGCCAGTAAATTTTTTATCTGCAGATTTGTTGATCTGGCAGTACAGATTGATATTTTAGATACTTCATGGGCGTAACGCCCGTATTTAGTCCTGTTGTCATCTTTGAATTTGCCAGTAAATTTTGATCTGCAGATTTGATAGATCCTGTGCAGTACCAGGATTGATATTTTAGATACCACATGGGCGTAAAGCCGTATTTAGTCTGTTGTCATCTTTGAAGCCAACAAGTACTGGGACAGCAAATAGAATTCCAAATTGTGATCCTAGAGTAAACATATGGCAATAGAGGGAATTAATAATACCAAATTTTGGTGTTTTAGATACCACATCAAAGTGGACATTAGTAAGATTGTAAATCTTAAAACATTATGTGTAATTGATTGTGATCACATTGTAATTGTTTTTGGACTTAAAATTCTTGCACCAACATTTTATCAATCAAATAAAATCAAAGTTTGTGATATTATATAAAAATTAAGATCATTTGTGCACAAGGCTCATTTGTTTGTGTTTAAGGGTATTTCTGACCTTGGCATCCGTGATCCATGAGATTGCCGTACAAGAAATAAAATCTTTCACGTATAAAATAGCAACTGTCTTGTATTAGTTACATTTTAGAACTAAATATAATGTTATTGTATTGACATTGTTTAATTTTTGCTTAATCTTACAGGTTACCGTTGAAGATAGCAGTTCACTTACATAATTAAAGACACCAGCTTTTATGCTAAGGTAATCATTAAATTGAATTTTGGGACATTGTGCCATTTTTCACATATCAGGTGTTTCAAAACAAAATTGAAAGTGCTGATTTTTTTGTCCTGATATAAAGCTTTCCATGAAATATCCCCATCGAAAGGATTAAGCTGAGAAATTTTTCTTGATAACAAGAAATTGTGAATTTCTATTTTCCTATACGAGCAAATACGTAATTCAGCCTATGTTTTAAATACTGAAATATAAGCAAATCAAAATCAAACTTTTTTTATCTCTTTTTAAAAGACAGAAATGCTTAAAGACAATTTCTGTGGCCAAATATGAGGTAAGAATCTATATTGTGTCTAATCTAAAGAAAGTTACTATTATGACACAATTTTTGGATGCCTCAAAAATCTCTCTGTTGGCACCTTTAAAGGTAATACTGCAACTAAAAGCTTCTAAGTATAGGTCTTACTTCCTGTAAACTGCCAGCCCTTGATCTAAGTTGGGCATTTTTGGAAAATACAATTTAAAGGTGGGTGACGCACATTAGAATCTAAGTTTTGAATGGAGTAAGGGGAATGAAGTTGTTTATATCAGGCTCGAATTTAACACTAGCCCTACGACCATTGTGTATTGTTAATGTGTTGGACAAGTAGTTAATGCTGTTCTAGTCACGTTTATAAAGTCAATATTAAAATCACAGGACTAGCCAAAGCAAGGTCTTGCATGCAAGTTATTGAAAAAGTTAGACCCTATCAGTAATTTGCTAAATCTAAATAAAAAAAATTCCCTCTAACAGTTTAGCATGATAGGTATTCTAACATACCTTACAAGTGAAAAGAACCAAAACATCCTAATAAGGACAAAAATTGGATATTTTAGGCATTACTCTCCATACAGACACTTACTGCAACACATAACTGAATGGTATCATATCTTTGAAAACCTGCTATTTCATTCCTGACATTTTTCAGTTAAAATAATTTCATAAATTCTGTCAGACTTAGATCTCACTTTTTAGGCTATTCCTGCAAAGTTCAAGTATTTTGACTACTATTATTTTCGGGGATCCTGATAGTGTCTTTTTAGTGCAGGCCTGTATCAGATGTACAATGGGCTATTCCATATGAAATTCATACTCGAACTGTTTGAAGGTCTTGTCTTTCAGTTTTCAAATGGAATCAGCCGGTGTAGTTTTAGCATTACTAATTGCACAGCTGTAGGCACTGCAGACTGACTTGAAGCAGTTAGCAACAGACGTCATTTCACAACAACTAACCGAGCGTCCCCATAATTTGTACATTTCCAACATATAAAAATAACATCAGTGAGGTAAACGTCAACTTATGCCACAGTGTAAGATTGTCAATCGGAAAGAAGGGAGAAATAATCAACTTGATTGACAATAGAGTGAGGAATTTTGATCAATAATGCCACTGTCATCTGCAGATTTGAAGAGAATGAAAAAAAATATTTTGAGTTATTTCATGGTTTGTTATGAGGTTCTGCAAGATATAGAGTTGTTAAATTCCTCGCCTTCCATGACAAAAAAATATTTCCTGCTGTCTTTTTAAGTTCTTTCATGTTGTATGGCGGTTTTTTCTTTAATAAATTTTATCCAAAAATGGTATCTAACAAGGAGAACTTGGGTCTTTTGTGCATATCGCTATAAAAATGTAACTTGGTCACCTGAGCATTTCTCAATTGTGGCTTATAAACAAAAGGACAAATCTGTGGTAAAATTATTTAAGCTCCAGGTCATGCGATAACTAGTCCATCAGATGTTTTATCTATACAGAATCTATAATTAGAGAAGTGAAATAGAGCTCTTATTCTGCTATTTTTTTCACTTTTTTATCGTCGAATAGATAATCTTAAATGCACTTAGGTAGTCGATTTTGATCATATCAAAATGTGTTCACACAATATAACGCAGCTAATTCTTTCCTCACGTGGTAGCCGATCTGGCAGCTACACCGCATTTGGATAGCAACAATGAGGGCGCTATATCGCATTCGAATTTTAGGCTTTTTTTAATCAATTTTTTTAAGGAAGATCATCACAAATTTGAATGGGTGTTATAAAACAATCTATTCCCACACTTTTATTACAAAAAAATTCAAACATTTGCCATAAAATGCCAAAATTCTAAACAAAATAAATTGGCCCATAGAAATATCCATACGCTAAGAGCCGGTGTAACCACGTCGCTACTCCACGACAGTGCAGACGGTGTGTACACTATCCTTCTATATGGGCAAAAATACGCCGTGAGTGTACTCTATAGGTAGGTAATCTGCGTCAACTTGGTAGTAGCTATAGCTACTTCTATGAAGAATTAGGCTGGTGTATAAATCAGGACTAGTATTGAAATACACATTCACATATTTTTCTGTGTTCCCTTTTTTTCGTGGTCCTGCCAGCATAGCTGGTAGAACCACTTTGCATTCCATTGTGTGTGTGTGTCACTAAAATCTTTGAATATAGTGAGCCTGAAGCCTAGAGTGAGAAAATCTAGTTGATATTAAAGAAGGGGACGGCCCGATTTAAGCCTATTAATTTTTCATTTTGATAGAATGGGCCTTCAACCCAAATCCATCCCTCGTATAAAGTTTCGCGCTGATATTCAACCCATTTTTCAAGCTGAGCTAAAAATTGATTTGACACTCCCTATAGTTACTTTGTAAAGTAAGACCCTATCAGTGAGTTGAAAATATTTGAAATTTGCAGGAATAGCTTCAAAGTGAAGGAACGTCTGTAGAATTTCTCATAGTTCCTTTTCCATCTGTAGAATTGAAAGAAAAAGAAGAAAAAAAAACGGCAGTTTCCCAAGAATGATTCCTCATTCATACGTTTGTTAGTAAGTGATCCGTCGACAGTAATGACTAATCTCTGATTCTGTCCTTCTTAGGTTTGCTTCTGGTCTTATCATTGGCAGTATGTTAGCATACCTTTACTTGTTACGTACATGCTAAAATGTGATTTTTGATGATTATTTTTCGATTTTCTGTATTTAGCAAATCACTGAATGTGTTGCTTTAATCTTGTCGACCAAAGTGGGGCAGATTTTCGCTCATAAATCCAAACCAAACTTCCCTTTATGGGCTACAGTCACAAGGTCCATACTTAGGCTGCGGATTTTTTATCCGCAGAAATCACTTAAAAACTGCCAGAAAAGTTAAAAATGAGCCATGAAATACGGATAATTGCAGATAATACGATAAATACGGACATTTATTACGCCTAAATGAAAAACATTGCGCAGGTGACGTCTAATTTTTACGGATGCTGCGGATAGTTACGGATGACTTTCGTATGACTTACGGAGACTTGTAGAGACTTACGGAGAGATACCGAGACTTACGGAGAGATACCGAGACTTACGGAAAGATGCGGTTTACTTTCGTGTCCACATTCTCCGATTTTCATCAGCAGCGGACGCGACGCCATTTCAGTCGCATTTTGGATGCCAAGAGGACAAGTTCTGCTCTATTTTTCACAAATATGTAACTCATCCGTAAGGGACCGTATATGCTTTCATAGGTGTCCGCATCTGTCCTCCAAAATTGCTGTGTCATCAGCATACAAATACACCTTAGATTCAGGACTCATAAGATGGGTTGAAAGATCATTAATATAGATTGTAAAAAGTAGGGGGCATTGCGGATTTTTTACGGATTTTTTATCTGCAGGAAATTTAAAAAATATTTTGAGATTTTCAAAATATTTCTGCGGATCCTGGCGGATGCTGCGGATTCTGCGGATTAATCACGGAACCATTACGGATAGATACGGATTCAGCGGATTTTTTACGGACAAAAATCTGCAGCGTCCGCAAGATCCGTATATGACCGTGTGACTGTAGCATAAGCCTTCAGATTTCACAGGGTAAATGAGAAAAATAGTAGCTTTCTTCTGATACCAAAAATTTGACCACTTCCAGTAAAATCTGGGGTTCCTGGGGACGAGGCTATTAGCGATCGGACCATGGACCTTTAAACATAAAGTTTTCAATTTAATTCTGAGCATGCCTGCACTTAAAACCTTGTCCTATAGACATGCACAGATATAATATTATGATAGATGTGTTTGTGTGATAGATTGGTGTGCTCGGCAAACACGACCATCTTGTCTGCCATGTTTGCCCTTGCAGTTAGCGTGTGGTGCTGTTGACAAATTTGGTTAATTCCCAACAATTTTTCAGGTAATTTGATGTGGGAATACATTAGTGCTTCAGGGTTAGCTGTTAAGCTCTTGATAATTTTGTCAATTATGAATCCAATAATGATTTGTTTTGGAAGGTTACATTTGCCAAAATTGATTAGCAATCTTTTGAAAACTATGCAAAAATCGGTGAGAAAACCCTTTTAGGGGGAATATTGAGAGGTTATGATGAGATTTTTTGGCAGACTAATGCATGCATGTTCGCATACAATATTTGTATATGCGTACTTGTGTTGTTGTATATATAAGTACTAACACTTTGTGGGCTAAAGGGCTAAAAAGAGCGTAAAAGTCAGGGTTTTTATGTGTTAAGAAAAGGATTTTTGTGGTATCACATGACTCATTTGAAGTGAATTTCCCAAACTGGTGTATTGTGGGATTGACTCAATACACCCTCTGATATTGAATCTGTCGGTGTCATAGAATGACTTGGAATTGTTCAACTTCTTGTGAACCTTCACAAATTTTGCTTTTGTACTGCTGTTTCTTAAGGGCCATGACCTGATCGCAAATGGCCTCGTCCCCAGAACCCCAGATTTTACTGGAAGTGGTCAATATTTTGGTTTCTCCAGAATGCTACTATATTTCTCATTTACCCTATGAAATATTAGGGCCTAAAGATGTTTAGTTTTAATGTTATGAACAAAAATGTGCCCCATTTTGGTCAACCAATGTTAAGTTTACAAAGTACTCTATAGGCCTTACAAAATCATGCACCCCCAATTTTTTTCGAACCCAGGTTTTTTGCATATTTGGAATGCTTACCGATGTATTAGATCACACCTGAAGTGAATAAGCCGAATACACCACCTTTATGTAATAAGATGATGATTTAGTATTTTCTGTCGTGTACGACAGAAAATCAACGCATGTTTTTTATAGGGACGATTACGATAGCAGCCTAGTTTAAAACAAGGTTTTGCAGTTTTCTTTTGTACTTGTTTGTCCGATAAACCTTTGAAACGTTCTCAGCATATGGTCTACAACCAATCCAGTACAATTTGAGAGAAATTTGTATCTTAAAAAAATCTCCTCCTGTCACTTTAAAGATAGTGATCAAGCAGCAATTTCCTAATGCGAAACATCGAAAAAATCATCAAAATTCATATTTTTTTATTTTTTTTACTGGCATGGATATGCGAACATAACCTGCAAGTGGTTGGCTTGATGTCTGTGTATTAAATACAAACTGTACTTTTTATCTGATTCTGTAATTTCTATACATGCATATCAAAATTCCGACTTTAAATAAAAAAAGCCTTTACCCGTGAATATTCCAGATTTTAAGCATGATATTGTGCACCATGATCAATACAGTTTGACCTCAAACACAAACATTATTGATCTTTGTTTATTCTGCACTGGTGTAAACCGCAATCAGCTGTTTAGTGCAGATGCCATCGCTGTATGTCTATTTGCGAGAGACAGTATGACAATTTCCTTGTTTTTACTATAAAGTAGTTAGATGGAATTGTACACACTTTTCCCTGATTTTGTAAGTTAAAAAAATGCATTTCCACATTTTTCGATTCTCTCACATTATCGCTGCTAATCCCTTTAAATCTTACTTTTGTCAAGATAGACAGAATGTACATCTTGATATTGCAAGACACAAATTTCCAGTTGGTTACAAGTCCAACTGACTCATGCAAAAAAAGGTTACGTTCCAGCCCTGGAACTATCAATGTATCATGCAGCTCTCTGTTGTTATAGGACAAGTTTTCTCAGAACCTTGAAAGTGCTCTATGAACTTTACAGACAAAACCCAGTTAAAATGGGTGAAGCTTTAAGAACAATATGCTAAATTTGTCATTTGTACATAGCAGGCTTGCAAACAAGCTACGGAGATTAATTATTGATTTGCACAGGGCTTACTGCTCAGGACTTACTAGCACAGAATAGGCAAAATGTCAATCTATTCATGTTTGGGCCATTTCCTTTAAGTGTTTCTTACGATGTCCATTTACCGTCTCTCGGGAATTTGTTTAGAAGCATAGCTCTTAGATGATACTTTTTTCAA
>JAMKCH010040639.1:0-23696 GCA_023653785.1 Ophioderma brevispina | reverse complement strand
TCCTGATGGTCCTAGTCCATGTTTGAAGAGTCACTAGGTTAAGGGCACATCTCATGCACACTGGGACCCACCCAGCCAACGGACTTATGAGAATGTTCAAAATGTGCCCAAAAAGGATCCTTTTAGGGGGTTTGGATTCCCGTTTTACCAAACGTTCACTTTTTTTTCAAAGTCCCCCCAAATAAACTGCGTATGGCCGCCGTTCCTAATATAACACCATTGTTTTTAAAAAAAGGTTACTCACTGAGTGCTCCACAACAACAAGAAGTTGTTACCTTTGACCAACAACAACGAGTTGTGCTGGAATTTTATTGGGGGGAGGATGGTGGTATCTCACTGGGAACCATAACTACTGTCTTGAGCTACCTTAATGGAAGCACCTGAATGTGCTGCAAAATCAAACCAATTCCTATGAATCATATGGAAATCATGATCAAGTATAGGATCAGTCCTGCCATTAGAAATGCATTATGAGCTAATAACCAAAGTAAGGTTTCGGTTAGAGTGTAAATATCTGCAAGAGCAATGTTCTTGACACATTAAGGGTGGATAGAGTTGATCAGAAAAAAGTTTCATGTCTGGCGTTGCTATACTTCATCTCATCATTAATTGAAAGTGAAGGCCATATATTTCCTCAGTAAAATGCCATATATAATATATTTTCCTCATAATTTTAAGGCCCTTGTCTGTCACATAAAAAATATTTGTTCGGGTAAGAAAACCGCATTTAAGCTTTTTGTGCTTTCTATGAGATTTTGGCCGAAATTATGTTCCAGGGCCATATGGCTCAGTACCATAGGTCCTGGAGCATATACGCTGGAGAACTATTCTAAGTCAAATTTGATGCACATGAGGTCCAGGAGCAGATGGCAAATACAGTGTATGCTCCTGAGCAGTATTTGACTTAGAATATTTCAACACTCTCTCCATGAGCATATTTGCCATAGCTCCTGGACCCTTTGTGTATTCAACTAGTGCTCCAGGAGCTATTCCGCAATATTTCTCCTTATAATTTATCAAATAATGCTCCTATTTTTTTCCAATTATTTATTCTTCAGGACCATATGGTCCGCACCATATTTCTGGAGCATGATTTCTGGTCAGAATCTCATAGAAGCATACTTCACTTGGGCAGGAAAATCCTCCTATGTGTACTTGACCTTTGAAATTGAACCCACCCTATGTAAAAAGACCCGTTTCAAAACCTCCCCTGTGCAAAATTACATTTCCCATAGAACTGTCAGCCATCTTCAAATTATAATGCATAGTAAACTTCTGATGTGATTATTGGCTAGGGGACAAGTACATGCGAGTTAAAAAAGTCGGTTTAGAAAAAGCGAGTTAGAAAAAGCGAGTTACCCCCACAAGATATATAAACAAGTTCCATTGCGGTAGGTTCTTTCGCCAGTCCCACTGGCGAGTTAGGATATGTACGGTAAGTCCTCAAGGCGAGTTAAGATTCTTACGGCAAGGCCCAGTGGCGAGTTAGATATGTACGTCAAGTCCCAGTGGCGAGTTAGGTTTTTAACTATGGTCCGGTGGCGGTTAGAATTCTGCATTTCATATAGGTGAGTTGGGTTCTTTTAATCATGCAGAACGTTCAGAGTTAGAATTTAGCATTGTGATTTTTGTTTTAGTAGTGGGTGTGAGGTGGGTGTTAAGTGGTGTTATCTTACATGTTGGGTGCACGGTAGACAGAGGTAATGTGAGTGTTGAGTTCTGGGGTTCCGTAGGGGTTTAAGGTAGGTTGTGTGGAGTATGGATAAGTATGTGTGATGGCAACTGTTGGGGTTATGGGATTTGGTGTCTTTAAGGCAGAGCAAGTGCAGGCACTATAGGGTGATTGAGTGTGCAGGATGGGGTGTGGGAAAAAGCAGAAATAGTGCAACTTGTAATGAACAACTTAATGCCAGTAAAAACTGGGATTGGGGACAGATTTCCTCTTACTGCAAAGGTAGCAAATTAAGTGGTCAGAATTCCCAGTGTTGTCATTTGGCCAACCACCAGGGAAGTAATAGGGTCAACATTTAATTACTTAACCAACCACAGAGGCAAAATATTTTATACTGTAGATTTTCCCCAAAACATGAAAAAGAACGTTTTGTCTTATTTTTATAAATTCCTTGTTATGACTGGATGTCCATTGCCAGTGTCCAGCAACCAGGGAAATTGTGGGTAACACAATCAAATAGATCATTAACATGTTAACCACAACTAATTATACCAAGGTTACAACCTTCTAACTTACAAAGAACAGGGTTTTAGATGCCGAGTTATTGAGAATTAGGAAAGAGCATCTTGGGCCTGTGGGTCTTCTAACCAGTAACAAGTATTTAGGCCTACTCCTTTCCTGTGAGAATTGACAAACTTTTCTAACAATTATTAATTTGGAGAGAGACAGTGTTGTGATATAGCAATGGATACCTTTTATATGACTCTAATGTGATTTCTAAGATGGTAAATTACTGACATAAATAACTTACAGGTCATTGAACCTGGCAGTGAGTGCTATCAAGTCCAAAGGGGTTTGTCAGAAATTTGGTGACCTCTTGAAATTGATCTAGTACAAGGACACTTAAAATTATTCTTGCAGCACTGTCCTTTGAAAAATGAAGGAAGGAGGGTAGTTTTTAATTGCATTTTTTACTGGATTGGCACTCAAATGTGGGTTAATCATTTAAACTTACAATACCAGTGACTTCCAGCAGCAGCAAAACACAGTGAGACCCTTCTAATTCACACACACCCAAACACACACACATATAACTATGTCCCAGATAGTGAAGAGGGAGGGCTACAAGAAACTTACAATTCCTTTTAACAGAGGCTTATAATTGTAAAATAACTAGTAACAGATCAAAAACAGGGATATTGCAGTGATCAACACATTTGATGAATCACATTTGATTATTCGGGGGCTAATACCACCTTCAAAGAGTCATCTTGTGTATTGATTTTTTTTTTATCAAAGACTGCCCCTTTAGAACTTTAAACCAATGCATACACCACATTGTAACTCACCAATGAATTCGAACCTTAATCGCTTTGGTGCAACTCACAGTGGAATTTGAGGGCTTTGGCCACACTCGCAAGCAGACACGATGGCTTTGCCGGCGTAACTCGCCAGCGGGACTTGATGCGTTGCAGTAACTCGCCAGCGGGACTTGATGGCTTTGCGTAACTCGACAGCGGGACGTGATGGCTTTGCTGCAACTCGCCAAGCGGGAATTGAGGGCTTTGCCGTCAACTCGCCCAGAGGACATGATGAATTTGGCGTAACTCGCCAGAGGGACTTGGTGGATCTTCGTGGGGGGTAACTCACTTTTCTATAACCGCTTTTCTTACCGCACAATATATCTCTTCCGGCTGGCTATGCAAAAGGCTGTTCTAACCAGGTAGTTGTCTATTTTGAATAATTGGAACCAGAGTGAAAATAAGAATGCAGACATGGTTTTAGATTCGACTTAGGTTTACTGCCAAAAGTTGTGTAAAAATGTGAAGGTGCGAAAACAATGAAAAAAACATGTTTTCTAGGTAAATTTGTGTAGCATCCAATCTGAATCAAAATGCCAAAATGTTGGATGCGTCCAAGATATCGCATTTTGATAGTGCCCAATGCCGAGTCCCATAGAAACCTACGGTATTGGTGAACATGCATCTTGCTTTGAAAAAAATTTGCTCAAATATTTTCAGGTTGACAAAATGTAATCTATATTTCTTGTGGGAAATATGTTGGGCATAATCGATTAATTTTCAACAAGTCACCCTTCATTTTTTTTTCGTGGGTTTTCGAAACGCCTAATTGTGCGTAAAAATTGGAATTCGCAAATTGAAAAAAAAAAATTACTCAAATTAGCAGTGAAAAAAAGTTAATACCATATATATGTAGGATTGTTTGGGCATTAATCGATTAAAGGTTTCAAGTATTAAGCTCTTATAGTTTTCGCGTACTTCAATTTTATTGAACGACAATCTTTTTTAACGCACTGGAAAAATCAAAGGGTAGGGAAGCATTTTTGTATTTTTGAATTATACTCTACTGAAATGAACCAGGTTAGGTATCACAGTCAGTCCCTAAGCTTGAAGAAATCGGTTATACTGTGTTGAAATTATGCAGCCTGGTCAGTGGTGCTTCCAAGAAGAGGAATTATTTTGAATATTCTTTTTTTTTGTTTTTATACATTTTGACAACATTTTAAAAATCAAAATTATGAACAATAGGTCCTTCTAATACCCACAAATTCATCTTCAGTTTATTGAACGTTTTTAAAAAAAAACTACATTTGCTTATTTTGTGTAACTTTAACAGCCTACAGACCCTATTCAGAAGTTTTAATAACACGTTTAACAACCCGTTGTAAAATATTATCTTGAATTGTTTATACTATTAACTTGCCAAACCTTGCTTACCACTCATTATATATTACTATGGACCGGTACATAAGTAAGCACAACATCCTTATCTTCAAAACAATTAATTAATTTTGCTGATATGGTTTATTAAACACCAAGAGATGGGGCGGGTAGCAACTAGTCTCGTGAAAATTAAAATGAATTGTAAATTAAATAGGCTGTGCTTGTGTTACTGCTATTCTATGGGACAACACAAAGCAGGCCAGTGAACCACAGCTCTAGTCAAGCATTGCCAAGATTACACATGTATTTCAAACACCAGCACAATTGTGCAATGACCGCAGGCGAGTCATATTGACACTGTGCAAAAGTATATGAAGAGACGTAGTGTAATCGAAATTTTCGAAATGTTTTATAGAGTGGGTAAACCAATTTGGATGTGAATGAATGTATACCCTAAGGAAGGTAGTGCCAACATTTTTAAAGCTTGCGTGATGTCAACAACAAAGTTGCATAATAATTCACATGGAAGTAAAACAAACAGGGGGTAGATGGAAAGGGGGGGGGCATGTTGAATTCCTTTAAAAAGGGGTACCATTTTAAAAAGTTTGTCATTTTGGTTCAAGAATAAAATATCGGATGTATTTTTCTGGAAAATACGATGAGTGTAGCTGATCATTCAAAATCAAATTAATATTCCCCAAATCATAATAATTACTATAGGCAAGTAAAAAAAAATTGTTTCTCGTCTACTTTGAAAAAAGGAGGAGGAGGGCAGTTTTTTTTTTTTTTTTTTTAATGCCGAGCCAAGATGGCGGATGTTCCTTTCCAAAAGGCAACAAAGCTCCTAATTGAACTACTTTTCTTCAGACATCACAGGTATGTTTTTTGCATAAGAGAACAAATTTAGCGAAACTAAAAATGTGAAAGTTACTCGATTTTTTTTTGATGAAGTTGTCGAGAAAAAAAACCAGAAATACATAAAAGAAAAAAAAACCTTTTTGCTGCGGGCAGCCAAAACGCCTCGCGCGAGGACGAGAAACAGTAGCTTTTTACTGGCCTAATTACTTCAATTACCTGTTTCGTCTCGATCGTAAAGTGTTCGGTCAGGTAACAGATGGGACTAAACTTCTCGCAAGAACGAGATCATGAAAACAGAATCGGGCGATGACTTCATTATCGAGCTACATAGCGACTGACTGATCAATTTGAAGCTCATTAAATTCTGCGTAAACGAAGGTAAATCATCACTATAGATCCTTCCTTTCCAGAGATTGTTGTGATTGTGCAACTTTTTGTTCGAAAGATGCTAAAGTTGAAATCGTTTGTCACGGGATCATGTAAAATATGAACAGTTTCTGTGTGCAAATCTACGAAATAATTTATAAAACAATACCTTGAAACCATAGTTGTCCTTTAACTTGAAAAGGGATCAGATATTTGTATAATGTAGACGACTGTAAGTATTCAAAGTTTTGTCACCGAAAAGTGCAATTTTCGGACCAAAATCGGCCACCAATCAATATTTTGTAGCAAATGGGTAGATAAAGGGGTTTTCAATAAAAATTAATAATATACGAACAATTTTACCTAGAAAGAACATCTTTCAAATTAAAAAAAACATGGTAATTTTTGCTCCATATGATTTTTTCCACTTTGGCACTAAAACCTCAAGTCAATTTGAAACGACGTACGCTATGATGTTGGCAGTAAAGTAATAATTGAACAGAAGGTTGAAAGGGAGCCTGTTTCACATAGGAGCTGTTGATTTCCGAGGTCAATGCAGGCGGAGGTTTTCCTGCCCAGCAACAATGTACTTTTTTACAAGGGAAAAGTACTTGCTTAGGGTTCATTTCCAAGCTAAATACGTATGATTGCAAACCAAATAGGAGGGAATTATCCGGTTATTATCGTTCCGGGAGTAAAAGTAAACCAAATGACTTGAGCATTTGCCACAGATCGTGCGTTTCACACATAATATACACAATGCATCTTTTGCACGTCTTGTGCTACATTCAGGGTGTATAGTGGGGAAAATTATCTGTATAAATGGCGGATAAATATAAATGTACCATATTCGGCCAGCACTTATAAACAGACAATTACGGTATAAGTCGAAACCGCATAGACTATGGGATAAAAAAAATATCCATCGAAATCGATGGATATTGGAGGAATATATTCAGTATAGCGAGCACTATAAACACACGGCATATTGATACCATATAACACGGAAGTTTGAGGAGGCATTGCCCAGATCAAGGCAAATACTAGCGGCAGGTGAAGGCGGAAACATAATGAAAATTTGCAAATAATTATTATTACGAGGTACGATCATGAAAGACCGTTGTGGCAGGAGATGTGGTCCTCCGGGCTCATAGTCTCCACCACAACGGTGAAGAATGTTAGGGCATGCGATTCAGATTCTTCACGCAACATTAGTTCACGCTTTATTCCGTTGTCTTATATGGAGCCCCGACTATGGCTCCGGGCGTACCACATCTCCTTTTACTCGGGTCCTGTGTGCACGGGGGTATGAAGGGAGTATGAGATGGTATGTCATAAAATAGAATTAAAAACATGTAAATGGGTGTTTACGGAGTTTGGGTCAGTAATATCAACTTTTTGGCATGTTCAAAGACTCAAGATCTTCCGATAAAGTCTTCCGCAGCCTGAGCGTCGCATTGCCCGCGCTTAACAAACAATTTCGCACATCCCGTGTAGCAAGAGTTTTACGCAAAATAACATTCGTTAAAACGCACGAGCGTGCGCGTATGGTGGATGCATGGGGGGAGAACCGTTGAAACATGAACCATCCTTCCGTTTTGTTCAACACTGGTTTCTTCATTGTGTTTTCTCCTGAATCTTGGAACGGCTTAGGAGGATGGGGGAGGGGAAATTGGCCCTCCCCATTAGAGGGTTGTCCGCAACATTTGTCTAGAACAGAGACTTGTGGCTGTTCCCCACTTAGTCTCAGCAGTAAAATTACCCAAAATTTTCATGAATGTCGTGATTATTGTTAGTCCACCATTTACTCCAAAACATAGATAATTTTCTGTTGCTTTCACTGTTTGAAAATAATATAATTGATTATCAATGCGTAATATGTAGATTATGCGAGTCAAGCCCGATACGGGACCTCACTATGCGCAAAATGGTGTTGCCTATGCATTATTTGTTATTAATTAATTTTGTAAGTTCGTATTTTATAATCAGATAGAAAAAAAGCTTTTAGCTTACCCATGTTCCGAATTGGGTTCGGTATTCATTTGTGCTGGGAAAAATGTTGCTGCTTATCTTGTGGGGAGGGGGTCCTTCGAATAGTGTTGCCTTTCCATATGAGTTATTTTATTTGAAATATTCCTGTTAAATTCGATTGAGTGGTCATGTGAAGAATCCTTATCGACAGTCTGTCTTTTAGACAAAAAATCTATCCAAAAACCTTAATATAATAGGTCTAAAGGGGAGGGATGCCGCCTCTCCTGTCACAAACTGCAGAATATTAGGATTAACAAAAAGTATGATACAGAAATCGGATTCAGACATAAAAGATTAAAAAAAAGTGAAAGCGATGTTATAGCATAAAGTTCGAAAGATCGATCTCGCTGGTCACGCACATTCAGATACCACGCGCTCAACAACGTTGCGTACACGTTGCGTATTATTCTGCATTTTTGGTCGGAGCTGTACGCACTACGATGTCGCAAGGGTTCATTTTTTTCAAGAAAATAAGGATTCGCATGAATATCTCAAAAGGGGACTCGGTGACCCCATGATTTTTTGTTTCATTAGAAAGCTCTCATGAGTGCTCAACTTATATAAAATATCACAAGAAAATTATGGCTAAATTTTTATCTATAACCAAAATGTCCTCGAAAAATGATTTTTCCATAGACTTATGTAGTTAATTTTGTTGAAAAATGTGTTTTTGTAATGGTTTTAACTCAAAAATGACATCGGTGACCCCCGATTTTTTTCTTGAATTTTTGGATCATATCGATGAAACCGTATTTATTCGAAGTTTGACAGGAAAATTATGGCGGGAAGTATAATATGCCCCAACCCTTCAGTGATCACAGTGCTTTGCGCGGACGTGACCCCGTCATCCGGAATATACCGTATATGAGCTCATATACGGTATCTCGCTTACTATAAACATCTGAGTTTACGAGAACCGCATTCCAGCCATAGCTCCTATCATATCGCGGATACGTGTACTGTATATATACTGAAGATCCACTATAAACACGCTGAATATCCAGATCAGTTAGCCTATTATGAGTCCCGCCAGTGGTCTTACACCTACATTTTCCAGATCAGTTTGTCACTGTTATGAGGCCCCGCCTATTTGGTGGTAGTCAAAGTAGAGTAATATACTCATATGTGTAACAGAATATTAAGAAGAGTCGGTAACATGACAAGCAAAGGTGGTATATAGAGTTAGTTTATTGTCTTAATTTTAATTATGCTATCTAGAGAACAGTTTATTGAATAACAGGGGACAACCTATTAGGCCATCAGCATCATCCTTCAAAATTATGTTCCAAAATAAAGCACTTCCCTCCCATGTTCATTACTTGTGTGAAAAACTATGGTACAAAGTGTGATCATTTCATTACGTGAAAAGTTTTGACTCCTTGAACTCAAATATGACATCCCCTGACCTCGAACATTTGTGTGTATTGTATTTATCATCTGAGCTATCCCTTATGCACCTTTGGGTCATAGTACCTTTTGACAGTGCAAGTGGATGAGATACAAGTTAACAAATACCCCTTCCCCACACTCAGAGAAATAAGGTATGATTTTTTGGGAAACCGGTACTCTCTTATGACGACAAATTGACCCAAGGCGATACCATTTAATTTTAAGTGGAAGAATGAGCCGGCCTTTATTCTCATGCTTACACACTTATCATTTAAGTTCATCTTTACCCAATTTCGAGATGCTTTATGGCTTAATACAACAATAAGGACTGCCACCACCCAGTGAACAACAATCGAACACCCGTTGAACAAACGTCACATACGCAACGAGGCGCAACATTGGCAGGCGCGTGCGAACATAGCTAAACGCGAGCGCTTCAACCTAAAAATAACTTCATACTTCGCGCGTACTACCTGGGTTCAATTAATCAATTGAAACCCGGGCTCAGCCAATGAACTTGCTCTACATAGTTTCACACTGTTTTACGAATAAGAAATGGAGAGCAGATCCACATCAAGTGGTACTTCTGTATAGGTTTCACACCACTAATGCTGCTCCCATTCGTTCCTGTAACCAATGGGCGAGATGAAACTCCTTTCTCTCATTGAACATCTCAGACCTTAAAGCTAACTTCTGCTTGAGATTATATTTCCTACCCATCAATCATGAATTAGGGTAGTATCCCCAAAATTTTCGAGCGACTTGGACTGCCAAGACTAGCATGCACGGGATCCTGAAGTTCACATCACTTATTGTCATCAGGTGTTTCCGATGTAGAATACGGTTAAAATGGTTTTGGTCGGATCAAATACAATCAATGACAACCTTTTTTTGATATCCTACAGATTTTATACTTAATATTGATAGCACCATGATTTGCACCCATCTCGCCATTTCTCTCAGTTTTTAAGGTATACTTAGGCGAGGTCACCAAAAAAAACACCTCATTTGGAGTGGGGGCCTGGACTTACCGGTTTCTCACGTTATTACTGGTGTGAATCCATAAGTCTCAGATTTGTACATTACTCATTTCATGTCTTTTGCAACCCGTCTTCACGTGTTTTGATCATTCATGAGAATAATTTCTTTTTTTTTATTAATTACGTGAGGGGCAACAAAATCGTATTGTCCTAAAATATATGTCCATATTCTGCTATCTACTTGAAGATTCTTAGCTAGCCTCACCCAAAACCATTTGTTTTCCATTGCTTTAAAGCATATATCAGAAATAAAATAACTTACTCTTTGCTCCTTATAGCACCTGGCTTTGAGAGGGAAAGGAGGGGGCTTATTTTTCTGGGAGGGGTTTACTTTTCGGGGAGGGGTTACTGGGGGGTGGGCTGCTTGTAAGCAGGTCACACCAAAGTCCTATTATGGCTGACAAACACTTTTCAACTTACTTGTATCCAAATCGCCCTTCACTTTCTGATCAAAAATAGCCTGCCATCATTGGTAAACCCGCATGTACCTCACAAAGTTGTCATGGTTACCTTTTATCCATTATTGTGGCTATTTAATCGGCTAAAACTTTTCGCAAGCCATAACAGCTGAATTTTGCACCTTAGACCCTCGGTCAGTTTACATCGCTTAACAAACCAAGCCGCCTAGTGTTTTACAGCTCCATTCACACTTACTTATCTTTCCTCTTCGAGCAGTTCTCCTTCGCTGACCCCCCCTGCATAGACAACATTAGGCCAGGGGACTGCTTTAGTAGCACCAATGTTTTGAAAACAATTTGACAAGATCAATTGACTTACCGAAGTCAGGTGGAAGGTCCACACTATTTTCGCTGTCTGCTATACACATCTCTTATAGGATTTCAACACCACTATGCTTCTCCCATTGTCCTGTACAAAATGGGCCGAGATGAAAACGTCATTTTCTCCTCAATGGAATATCTCCAACCTTAAGCTAACATTCCTGCTTGAAGATCATCATATCTCCTACCCAACAGTCATGAAATTAGGGTAGTTTATCCCCAAAATTTTCGAGCGACTGGACTGCCAAGACTAGCATGCACCGTGGATCACGGGCGGTCACAGCACTTTTCAGTCATGTTGTTCCCTGTAAGATACGGTTAAAATTGGTTTTTCGGACAAATACATATCAATGACAACTTTTTTTGATATTCTCACAGATTTTATACTTAACAATGATAGCAACCAGGATTTGCAACCCATATCTCGCCATTTCTCTCAGTTTTAATGGTATACTTAGGCGAGGGTCCACCAAAAAAAAACACCTCATTGCAGTGGGGTCTGGACTGACCGGTTTCTCACGTTATTTACTGGTTGAATCCTGCAATCCAGATCTATGTGGTCATGTGTTGGACTGCCTACACGATGGAATTTTCACGCTTTTCAGGAATGACTGTCCGCGCCTTCAAAAACAAAATGCAGCATAAGTGACTGTATGCAGCAAAACAGATTTGTGACTTAGCGTGGCCTGCGCGATATGATAGAAACCATGTAGTAGCATGTTCCTATCCGACACTCCTACACTGTTGCAGAACATGATACGTCCGTGCCGGCCCACGCGGGCCATGAAAGTACCACATGATTCGTATTAATCAGATCTGGTGCCTTGTGTAGATAGGCCCATTATCACATGCTCAAAAGGCAGTACTTGGCTTGTGCTGCACAGACGCGGTGGATGTCATATCTTACTTAGTCACCTAGAGTACAAGTACTTCTCTAGCTATAGAAGGCAAACACTTAAAATCATACTCAGCCCAACACCAATGTTAATAAGTTTGCAAGAAGTATTTTCGGTATTTAATATTTTCAAGAAGTGAGTGTATAACTTGAATTTTAATTCTCATTTTTTATCATTTATAATTGTTGCCTAGATTGACACTTAGACTTATGTCTGTTTACATTTAATACTGCAATATGTTACGCTAGTATTTCTTCCGTGATTCATGCAACTGGCGTATTCATGGATTAAGGTAAAGAGATTGACTTTCAAATAAATCTCTTCTTATTGCACTTCATACATTTTTGCATTCAATCCCAATGACAAAAAGAATCTCATACAACTGAATATGTGGATCCTGGGTTCCTCCCGGAAATCTTTTTTTAACCGAAATTCCTGTCCCACAAGGCACCAACGATGTACGAGTAGATATCCATCACTCCATGCACGCCCCGGTTAGGGCGCCTCCTTAAACTCTCACACAGTTTTGTGGCACCCCAAAATTACAAGCACTCAAAGAGTACTCGTTACTGGTAAATTTATGTACAGCAACTTTTTCGCAGTTTTTGAACCCCCAAGAAAAATGACCGTATGAAAAATGACCGTATAATCGTTGGTGCATCGTGGGATAGAATTTCGGTAAAAAAAATGATTTCCGTAGGAAACCCAGATCCACGTATTGGAAATGCTTCAGGTCAAATTCACAAGCAGGTAATAGGTTTAAATTGGCCATTCCTGTCCCTCCAGAACAACCCAATCAAGCAGAAAATATCAAAGAATCAGTCTGCAGAAGTATCTCAAATGTTTCAGGTGAACCAGGTGCATGCATTGTATTCTTTATATTCTTGGATATCTGAAGGACAAACAAGCCCCTTCATATACTTTACCTTCTGTGAGAATGACCCTATAATTTTTCTGAGATTAAAGTTTGCAGTATATTTATTTCAAAGCCATTTGCAGCAAATTATGTAAAGTTCCTTGGCTGAACAGAACATGGTCACAATGAACCCCTGTTTCATTCAAAATGTTACGTTTAAGGAGTCACTCTGCATTATACTCTCCATGCAATATGACATCATTTAGTGGTATTATTGCCAAAACAGAAAGCACTGTTCCAATATAAGACTTTTCACACTGGCCTGATCGATCGACTTTTTGCGATCGATCGCTCTCTATAGACTTTTCAAACCGCCACCAAATTCATATATATACGTTGCAAACTCCTGACACACATAAACCGTTGTGTGCTTCCCTCATAACAGAACATTTCGTCAATGTAAATGCATTTACGTAAGAGTCTACCCGCCATGTTGAATTTCCCTACTCAGTCCGTTCAATTTCAGGAGCGGAAAACTCAATTTTCCGTGCGGATACAAACCGAGGTGACAAGGCATATCATTTAAAAAAAAGATGGCCATGTACCGAGTCAGCATTTAAAGTCAACTACAACCACTTCCGTAAAGCCTCAAAAGAAGTATTTTGTGAGAGCAAGCAGACTCAATTAAATCCTTGTCTTTGGAAAACTTTATTAACAATCGTAGTCTAAGGCGCTATTTGCGCATGGCAGCGTTCTATTTTTCAGAAAATGACTGCACTAGTCTTTCAAAACTTGATCGCAACCGCAAAGTCGATCGATCACGTCTCAGTGGCTGAACGCCTTACTATCTAAAACAGCTGCTAGTAAATAAATCAAACAACCTTTCAACAAATGCATTCTTTGTCTATTGTGATAACAGAGCTGTATTTGTTTCCCTGAAATGTTCATGGAGGTGGGCAATAATTCTATCCTTAAAAGGTTAACCCCAAGAGTAGGTACCTACTGAATGGCTCACTAAATGGATATAGACCCCTTTTCCAACCAATCAGAAGTATGGTTAAGGAAGGTTTGAAGAGGTTTTGAGCTGATATAGTTAGAAACTCTGCTGTAATTTGGTTCTTCAAAGGAATGTCCTCAGTAATTGGACCATGAAAAAAAACATAAGAATGGCATTATTGCCCACAGTAAAAGGGATTTGGGAATGGTTTTGGTGGTTTCACAATTTTTGCAATGAAGTCCTCGCACATTTTCAATAACGCTTGCAAGCCAAACAAAAAAAAATCCCATGATTGGAGTATTTTTTTAAACTTATAATGTAACCATGTCCAAGAATTTTCCAAGAATTGTGCTAGTTTTCAGTAACTGTAGTGAACAACAAGCCCTACCTAAAGAATGCCTTCAGGTACCTTTTACATATAAAATATCTAGGTGCAAATACCCCGAAATTTTGTTTTATTACTTTGTATTGGTTTATTTTCTTGTGTAGAGACGTGTAACATATATGTGTATATAAAACGGATTGGTTGAAATATTACTCTCCACTTACTCAATTTAACTGCCAACTAACTTTGATCTAAGGTCCCACTGTTAAAAAATAGTCAGTTAAAACTTGTGAGATTTTCCTCCCTGCAGGACATTCCCGATATGTTCAAAGGTCACAAAGGGTCATTTTGCATCAATCTGTACACCACCCCCCCAGCCAGAAAAAATCTTTGGATAAAGCTTGAATGCAACATTGTTTTTTTTTAAGTCATTCAAGGAGGGGGTTAAGATTTTTTTAAAATAAAGACGCTTATTCACACACAAAAAAAACACTTATCCAGGACAAAGTCCCTAACCATGAAAGGACCCCTTAATTGTTTTTCTTTCCTGTACAGAGGAATACCACTAAAAGCTGAGACATTCCATATTTAAAGTCTTTCCTTTTTTATATTATATCTTAAAATATTCACAAGGTCCGTCCTAGTAGGACTTAGTCCTGGTCTAAAAGTTAAGCCTAAGACTAAGTACTTTTGTGAGTACAGGCCAAATGGATTACGACCCTGGAAAAGTGAAAATACTTTTCACAGATTGACTTTAGACCTAAAGGTTTGTATCGCAATGGTTTCTCACCACTAAATCCTGGTCCCATTCGTTCCTCTTGTACAAAATAGGCCGATAATTAAAACGTCATTTTCCTCCTTCCTCAATGGAATCATCTCAAAGACCTTAAAGCTAACTTTCTGTTTCTGCTTGAAGGTCATCATATCCCCTACCCACAATCACTGAAATTAGGGTATTATCCCCAAAATTTTTGAGCTAGTGGACCGTGAAGACTATCATGCACCATGGACCCTGGAGGTCAGAGCACTTTTTCATTCAGGTGTTTTCCCTTTAAAAATATGGTTTCAATTGGTTTGTTCTAATCAAAATACCATAGCAAAAAGAGACAACCGTTGTTTTTGATATCCCTACAGATTTTATACTTACTATTGATTAACCAGATTTGCAACCCAGGTCTCGCAAATTTTTCTCCTCAGTTCTTAGGGTATACTTAGGCGAGGGTCACCAAAAAAAACGGTTTCAATTTGGCATTGGGGCTGGACTTAGACCGTTTCTCAAGTTATTTACTGGTGGAATCCCAAACGATGTGTTAATAACCGTATACTACTTAAGGGACGGAGGAGAATTTTTTAGGATACAATTCGCTCAATTTTTCACTTGATTGGTTGTAGAACATCTTAACCAAGAATGTTTCGACTGGTTTATTGAACAGAGAAGTAAAAAATGAAATCCAAACTCCCTATCTTGTTCATAGAATCCTTGGAACACTTGTTATATTAGCAAGCAGCTGTGCAAAGCGTATACTTGAAGTGCATTGGGTCACTAATTACTTTCTTTCCCATCCCTGTACCCCTCCCAAGACAAGTGTTGAAAATAATATGGGCCAAATTCTCACAAAATTAACGACGCCAATTGGAGTTTGAAAAAGTAAAACAAAAATTGTCAACGATTTTTTGTTCTTTAATGAATTTTTTACTTGAAATATGTTTCATGATAAAGGGGAGACAACTGCGAACACCCACCTCTCAAATATATGTAAAGCGGCTTGCAAACATTGTTGTGTGTAAAAGTATAGGGTTTATTAGTTATCAAAATGAAAATCCATGGAAATCACAAATTACTATTTCCAAAAGAGAACCTTAGGACCACCTTTTAATTTTTTTTTTTTTTTTTTTTTTTTTTTTAATAATTAATAAATTTTGACAGTACATGGCAATAATCTTTTGTTTATTTACGTATATCCATCCCGCTTTAAAGTTAAAAGGCCACAAAAATTCCTGGCATTATAAACCAGAAACTAATCCAGGGAAATATTTATTGACATTTTGTGCAAGTCATTCAGGTGGACAAATCCAGCCAAATGGTAATGGGTCTGTGATGTCACAATGTAACAAAGCACAGTCGCCCATCAGTCGATCACGTGATAAACTAACTGAAACTAAATAACCAGTGGCGTAACAGACCTTTGCAATGGGGGGGGGGGGGGGCAGAAGGGGTGCCGAGGCAGTTTTTGAGGGGGCTAATTTGGGTCCTTCTCCATAGACACTGTAACAAAAGGTCAGTTCATAATTTGGGGGGGCTGCTGGCGGGGGTGCCAGGGTTTCCTCCATTTGGGTGGGGGGCGGGGGCTCCGCGCCCCCCGCCCCCCCCCCCCCCCCGCTGGTTTACGCCACTGTTAAATAACGTAATAAACACCTTTTGCACCCTACATTGACCACGAAGTACGATATTTTTTTCTATTGTTTGTGATGATGGAATGAAATAGCTGTACCTAAACGCTCAAAAATCTATCATGGATTTATTCCTTACTTAATTGTGCTGAGAATAATGGATAACGTAAAAAACATCCTTAACATGGTTTTTTTGCCAGATTTTTTTTTTCAGTAAGATTTCGATCTTTACCGGTCCTTAAATTTGCCACTTCAGGGATTGCCGCATAATTTTTCCATTGCAATTCAGTGTTTTGCCTCTAAAAGGGACGATAACCTTTATCTTATAATACTCGGTTTAATTATTTTTAATTTCGTTGAGATGCGGATCACGTAATAAAAAACCCCATGCTATTGGACCCTTATTTTGTCTCTGACAAATTAACGTCAGGCAAATGCAAGCTTAAACAAAACAGTTCATGGAATTTCAGCAACATGTTTAAAAACCTATCAAAAACCAATTTTTCAAAGAATTGAAGTGTTAGGTAATTTTTTTTTTTCCTCTGAATTTTTTTAAAATTGGTATAGAGAATTGGAGGGGCGGCCATTTTTTGCCATTTTGGCATGTTGGGGGCAATTGTCCACATAAAATCCAACGCGAAAGTATAGCAAACTTCTTGCCCAAATTGGGTTTTATGTTCAATGACTATCAACAGTTTACTCCACAAAGCATTGTGTAAGAACATGGTGGTCAAAGACAGCAAAAAAACGCATTGGCGTACTTTTCGTAGAATTGGGCCATATGCAAGCGAGATTTGACCAGGGTGGTATTATTTATGTAAATGAATTTGAGGGGGGCAGGAACCAAATCTGCACAAGTGTTCCAACTTATGAACACAGATTGTTGTTTTTGAACTTGCCCACTATTGTAATCATCCGTATAGAAAACTATGCTTTTGACTTTTCTGTGTGTAAACCAACAGAAAATTTCTAAATTATTTTAATGATCTTATATTATAAGAAGCCGTAAGTTTCGGCTTATTCACTTCAGGTGTGAATCTAATAATACCACTGGTAAACTTTCCAATATGCACAAAAAATGGGTTATTGGAAACAATGGGACTGCTTCTTTTATGGAATTGTCCTCATGTCTCTCTAAGTCCTTTGGTGCAAGAGTCATCAAAATTGACCAGGAATCTGGTCAGTTTAAAACCTTTGCTACAAATCCCGTAGGTATCTCACAACCAGATTAGTGTTTCCGTACTAGGTTATATTGTTCAAGGCTCATCAAATGACGCAAGGATCACAGTCAGTTTAAAAACCTTTGATCTAAAATCTGTATGGTATCTCACAGCAGAATTAGTGTTACCTACTGAGTCATTTGGTGTAAGAGTCGTCAAAATTGGACCAGGGATGGTAAGTATAAGGCAACTTGTTTGTCCAAACGAAGATGCTGCCAATGTTTAAAAAGTGTTTATTTCATCTCATGGACCCATAACTAATCGAATATTGATCTAATCTATGGCTAACTAGTCCTATTATTTGTAAACGGAGAGGAACAACAGAGATCTAGAACCATTAAAGGTGTGAGATAGAGTCTGCACAGATCACAAGTCTGGTATCTCAAAAGGCATTTAACTGTATACCTGGGTTAAAATCAGGGTAGTCCTTCATGAATAGACCTTTTTTTTTCAATACTCTGAAAGTGGAATCCGGTTTTGTCCCCTTCAAACGGGTTGGCCGGATTCACCTCACATGCGCAGCACCCGCCCTTACTCCACTTCCTTCCATTTCCCGATTCAATGCATCCTCCATCCTCAACCCAACCCTCCTACTCTCCCTCCTCCACTTGCTTCTTCATGTCCTTCTTTGGAACGTCCCCTTCCCTCCTTATCAATCTCCCACCTACGAACTCAAAAGCCCTTCTTAAGACATCTCGTCATTTCTTCCCTTAACACCTGACCATTACCATCGTATGCTATTCGCCTTCGTCAACCCGGTCCATCGCCTCTTTCCAAACCCAACATCTGCACTCATGTCCTCAGTCTGAATCCATCCATCCACTTCACACCACACATCGCTCTCTCATTGCTCTCTCTCTGTACTCCTCAGAATCCCCATCTCATTTTGCTCAGACACCACATCTCACTCACACACAGCATCCAATAAGTGAGAACATTGCGGTCATGATGGTTCATTCCGGACCAATTCCATGAGGAACTTTTGAAAGTGTCAGACCAACCAGTTGGCCCACTTAACTGCTGATTTTACTGCATTCAGGCAGGCCCTAACTTCGTAATAGGAAATGGGAGACAGGTACGCCACCTTTGGCACCATCGGCATTGGAAGACTTTTTAACTATCTGACATCTTTAAAACGTGCCTGTAAATGCCACCAATTGCCACATTTGTGCACAGGGATGCATTATTTCACTTACATGATTACAAAAAAAGCAGAATCAGGAGTTTCTGGCTAATGGTTTAGCAACTGGATATCAACACATTGATTGAGTTACCATTAAGTCCATATTGAATTGATTTTCCAATCAAACAATACTATACTTGAGAGGAACAACATTGTTCTCTGGTAAGACGCAGATGAATTAAGCGGTATATGTATCAAAAGACACAGCATGAATTGTACCAGCAAATGTATGCCATGCCTACCTAATAAAATACAGATTTTATAGTTTATCCCATAATTGTTATGTTGAATTTTAGCTCTTCAACACCAGTGCCAAATAAGAAACCTATCAAGACCACGCAATCTTGTCATTGGTTTAACTGAGGAACTTTGGCTGTCAAAGACTTGCAGTGGGTGGCATGCAGCGACACTATGAGCTAGTAAATCTCAATTCCTTAGCACAGTTCAGTATCTTCCATTCAACACAGTGTATTTATCAACTACTCCCCGTGGTTTTTGGGTATTATAGATGATAGCCCGAATCAAAGGTCAGGTCATGTCAGTGTATGTACATAACAACACCCATTGAACTGTGTCCTTGGTGATGAGCATATTGTAACCTCATAGTTATTGTGCCAGTTTTCTTCAGGATACTGAGAATAATACTAACACAACAAGACATATTTTCCACAAACAGTTTTTAGTGTAATTCCTTTTTGGTTATGGTTGAAGACAATTCCGTGTTAGAATTCAATAAAAATCATGATCTCACAATGGTGAAATTTTGGGACACCCTCCATATGAAATCTCTGAGTCAACTTTAGAAAAGGGTTAATTTGGTCCTTTGAAAACATTTAAATACCACTTACTACTATTACAAGTTTTACTATTTTCCTTAAGTATTACTTGTACACCCATTTGACAATGCTATTACCCAGAATAGCCATGCAATAGAATTAAAATACATTATAACTTCTATGAGAAGAGAGAGTAGAGAGAGAGAGAAACTACAACTCATAGTTTTAATTATATACCTCATATCTAGATCCCTGTCATCTGATTGATTAAAAGGGGAGGCATAAATCAACTAGCTTCCAAGAATTGACCAAAATGAACTAATGCCTGGGAAGAGCGGGGTCATAGTTCATGAACTAGGCCCGGGACACCTCTTCCCACTGTAAATAAACAGAAGACTCTTCATCCGTATTAATGAGTTTACTATTGAGCTGGTGTAAAGATATCCCGCATTTTACCGGATATGCAGAACCGGGAGTCGGCCGAACCTGACAGTACCGGATAAACAAAAATGTAGTGCAAGTCTTATGCAAGGCTTGGCAAGGAAATGGCCTGAATTGCAGGACCTGTATTCATGCTATGAGCTTGCAGATGAAGAACTGAAGGATCAGAGATTCAGCTCATCGGGCTATACCAACGTCGAGGTAAAATACCCGTGAAGATCTTCGAGGATTAGAATTCGACACCTATAACGTCCATCGCAGGCCGTGTCAAAGTTGCTGAATTCGGAGTTGTACGCATCTTGCCGCCAAAAATGGAAAAGTCGATTACGGTGATCCGTTTGGACTCCAACATCACTTCCCAACACAAGAAAGTTTGATTGCTAATTCTTCCAGTTTGGCACCCTAAGTTACACAAAATTGTCATGCAATGCATGCCATGGCCTACACATACATAGGCCTGTGTTAGTATCCTGGCTTAGAATGTCCTTTTAACCAATCAGTTTGACAAAAATCAATTATATATTTGGTATATAAAACAAATATTGACGCTTTTATTCGGACCATGGTTGAAACTATAGGCCCTCGGGGATCTCGAAACCATACAATGCCCCTCTCGCTTACGCTTGTGGCATAGTATGGTTTCGAGATCACCTTGGGCCTATCGTTTCAACCATGCCCTCATAGGCAGTCAATATTTGTATAAAATATCATATGGAAATTGTGACCATTTGTTTCCCTGTATACCACAACATAACATTGGTGACAAAGTTGCATTTCTTAGGGCAAGCACAAGCATTTACCAGTGCCACTGTAAGGCACATCTATTCAACACTAAGAGTCTCATGATAAGCTTTTGTCAGCCGGAGGTCAAGGCAATTGTTCTGCACTCAGCTCGCAACCAGCTGGAACATCTTGATAGCCTCTGTGATCTTCTCCAATTCATTTTGAGTTTGGACATCTAAGCGAAGAGAGAGAAGTTTTTGGTACACATGGGAGAAGAAGCAGATCAACATGTCAAAAATCTGACTATGTGCAACGTTCTGACACTGTAACCTGATAAACATTTGAATTGTTAGGTAAATTCCTTTTCAAAAGAATGTGGGAAAGAACATGGCCCTAGCAGTTAGGCGCTTGAAATGTGGCGAAAATTTACCAAAAAATCCCGGTTTCAGATCATGGTGGGGGTCAATTGAGGGGATTATTGGGGTTGCTCGATCTGGATTTAATATGTATACGAGTTATTGATTAAATAAGAATACCGCTTCCTCCATGGTTTCACTTGGAATGGGCCAAAAAAATGAATATGAAGGCATCCCGCCCTTCAGAGGGGGGGAAGTTAAGCCGTTGATCCCGTGTACAGAGAGACACAATGTACACGTACAACGCAGTCAGTGTCAAAACAAGAGTTAGTTATAACCCCCCAGACTGTTCCCAATCAGCCCCAGTCTCTAAAAAAAAGAGGGTCATAGTAGGAGGTCCGGATCATGGTAACGTGGACCCGGATCAGCTTACTCAGCTGATTAAATCCCGACACCACCACAAGCCATACCAATGACTTGTGGATCCGCTAAGAGAAGAAAGAAAGGTACAATGATGATTGTATTTGCTCAGAAGTTGACCAAAAAAGTTTCGCAAAAATTTGAAACAATTCTAAAGTCTCATTTGATCCAAAAAACACCCTAATGTCCAAGATAGAGAATTTCTGGCCACCTCTGCTCTCATTCGTCTGGCTCCCCATGGATTCTATAGCTTTCTGCATAGTCATATGACAAACATCAAAAAAACCCAAACGGCAAGTGTTGGAAAATCCTGTAGCCAGTTAGTGGTAGAACAAGACCCTTTACGAAGCGCTATTATAACGGGGGGAAACAATGGACAACTTAGTGCTCTTCAAAATTACTTTTAGAAAGTACGTAGTGTCTAAACATCTCAGCGACAGTAGTAAAGCCAATGTAAGTAGCAATTTATATGAATAGTAACTATGGCGAAGTTGTTAGGGTAACATGCTGAAAATGCAATGAAATACTTATCACGGTACTGGCCCACGCTGCAATCTCACGTGACCAATGTGGTTTGCTCTGCTTTCGTTTACCATCCGGGAAAGCGTGTAAAAATTTGCATCTGAATGTTGAGCATATGCAAATCGTATTGTTGTTGCCTGTGCAGAGTTAAAATTCGCATCCAGGCAAGCTGGCACAACGAAGTTGCGATTGCAGGCGCCCGCCATTTTGCAAATATAATTTTTTTTTTCAAACACAGAAAGAAATTTGAACTTGTAATTAGAGTACACATCTTTATAAAGTCTTGTAATATATTAAAGTAAACTAAAGTAATGAAAATCTTTTATAATGAAAAATTCACTGCGTCTGTGTACAGAATGATTACACTTCTGACGCTGGATGAATAAAGCTGTGATGTTATTGTTTTAGCACAGTAGTTGCTTGGTGATCCGATTCATGCTGCTGTACCTTCTTGTCTGCAATATTCGCAATCACTAAAGCTCCAAACAGAGCATGTTGAACGAACGTGAAAAGTTGCACACGGGGGGATCGGAAGCCTGTACGAGCAGATAGCCATATTGACCTGACATCTAACAGGGCAGTGGCCATAGAGCTTTGTTTCCAATTATACCTCGAGAGATGTTGTTTTAAAACATGGCCGCTGCTTGCGATAGAAGCTGGATAGAAGCCGACGGATAATTGCCGATTTTTACCCGTCAAAGTGAGTGATCGCATTGATAGAACCCCAAGTGCCTTAGTTAACATTAATCCCTATGATATTGCTCAATTGGGCATAGGTGACCAAACGTCTCATGCCATCTATTGTCCTCTGGAAATGTATATAAGTTCTGGTCGCTGGCTACCATGATTGTCCGCAACCCAAGTGTAGCCCTATGGGATACAACCCGGGTTGCGGTACCGAATAGTAGCAGTATTTGAGAAAAATTGATTCATTTTTCCTGATATTATAAACATATAGTGTTTGCTGATTAACCTACTGAACTTGACGCTGAGATGAGGGTTGAATGAAAGGAAACAGTAAACATACCACCTGGCCAATTATTAGTACCATTAACTAATGAATATTAATGAGATGTAATAAATAATATTACCATACAACCTACCTTTTCCTGTTTGAGTTCCTGAAAGTCTTGGTACCTTGCTCTCATAGTCTGGTCCCCATGGACTCCTCTTTAGTCTTGTGCGCTGTGACGTCAGACTCTTGAAACGTTTTTCTAACTTCTCCATTTCTTTGCTAGTGTCTACCAGTCCCTGAGGTAAGCAAGCATAAGAGGAAATTTGTTTCAATGGAAATATGTGATGAAAGTCTTCAAGTAGAAGTTTGGGCACATATCAGCTACTGTGGTATTCTTTCTCATAAGAAAATGGCTGATTTCCAAACTATTGTTCTTTTACTTTCCCTAAATAGTGCAGAACGTTGGCAAAAAGTGAGACTCATTTTTGTTATTGATACAACTTCATTGTTGTTATCTTATACTTTAGTAATGGTGTCATAATATGGATGCTTTGCATTTTAAGGGCACCTCATGTCCCAGTGGTCTATATCATTATTATATTTACTTTTTAGTTTGTTTGGAGAGAAAATAAAATAATTCTGCCAGTATAAACATTTATGAAGAAAGGTCCATGGAAATGTGTTTAAGCATTATTTTTTTCATGACAACCTAAAACAAGTAGTAGTGACAACAATCAGTTGATATATATTTTTTTTGGAGGGGAGCCAATCCAAGGCTTCAATTTGGCTTTACCCAACCAAGATGAAATATCATAA